>JAEBDU010013171.1:771741-795212 GCA_016802625.1 Heliconius numata
AAAATTATAAAATCTTTATATAATTATTTTTCACTTTTTAGTTCGTTGTTAGAAGTCGGTTTTTGTTTTTGTTAAAAATTAATAATATCACAAAATATTTTACAATATATTTTCACTAATATAAGAAAATACAATGAACATTCGTATAAAAATTACAGATTCCAAATTAACAAGTAATATTTTGATTATTTTTAATTGTAACAGTAGTTAATAACGGCGTTGAGTTCCGTCACTCAATGCGCAATGCCTTCAGAATTTGGCGGAAAATGGGGAACGGAGTGTCTTAACAGTACGTTCCCTGTAAAAAAATATATGGCTAGACTAAGTATAGAGTTAAAGGACTTTTAAATTAAATTAAATTGATTGAAATCAACTGTAGCTACAAGCTACTACAGATCTTTTTAAACAACATTGATTTCTTTGCTTCAATGTTATCGGTGCTTAATGTTAGCGTTAGCTTTAGATTACGAGAATGCATTCAATTTATCAAGTGGTTTCTTTATATAAGAGATACCGCAAACTAGTATAGTTTTTCAAATAAACATAAGTACTGGAAACTGGTTTATTATATTTCCATGTATTTTTTACCTTTATATGCGTTTAAAATAGGTAAAATGAAAGCATAAATCTGTAGCTTTTGTCCTGAACGTAAAGCTATCAGGCCCGCCTGTTTGATAGATGGTTGTCTTTAAGACGGTTGGTGCGAAGTCTATTGTATAGATGACCCGAGCTTTTCCTATTACACACGTTGAGATTGAAACACCTAAAGCTAGCAGTAAATAATAATAATATTAGCTTATTTCATTAAAAATATATGCAAGACGTAAATTGTGAAATTTTGAATAACTTGAACGAAATTTTGTGTGTTTTGAATTTTGTCTTTTCATTGTAAAGAGTAATAGACTAACTAAACAATAAGAAATCCTATTTATATTATGTTTACCGTGCAGTACGTGTGCCGGGCTCGCTAGTACATAGATAGGAAGAGATTTATTACTTTATGAAGAGATTTATCACTTTAGTGAGAAAAGATGAAGTTCAACTTATAAAACTTGACAAACTTCAACTTGCCCTGTATGCACTCATTTTTTATGAAATTAACTACAATTATATGTTTGTAAATAATTTTTATCTATTTATCGGAATTTTTCCTGTGTTTGTACCATGAGTTCTCACTTTTTACCAAATTTCATAATGATAGTGAACTAAAAATATACGATGAAACATTTTCATTTTTTCCCACACTGATTTTTACTTCAATTGTTTTGTAACTTTTTAAACTGTACCATTTTCATTTATGTAGATCCGCGGAAAGTACCCGATAGATTTTGATTACGCGGTGAATTTTGTGCAAAATGCAGCAAAAAGGATGAATAAATGTTCTTATCATTTGGTTGCGTTGACTTAGAAGTTGGTTTTTTACTATGCTCTAAAAGACCGTAGACTTGAATATTTGATGTTAATTTCAGCTTGATATCTTCACGCGATCTCAAGATACATACATGGTCTTGGCAGACGGTCATTTAATTTAATTTAGGTAAGGATACGGTTTTGTAAACAAAAAAGGGACTATTACAGTCTGGGTATGAATAAAATGAAGGAAAATTCTATATCTCTTGGAATTTCACGTCAAAGATAACATAAAAAATACCGTAATTCTGCCACATAAGAAATATCTTTAATTCAGAACTATGAGTAACCTTACATAAAAATTTAATAACCTTATTGGATCAAGAGTTATGGATCGTGCAAAGCTACGTAAAGATTTCTTGAATGAAAACCTTTTTATTGATAGCAAAATGGTCACAAGTTTTTAATCATAGATTCAATGGAAAGAAAATGAAAAAAGATCTTATCTTTTCTTAGCTTCACGCTGTATCTCGGAAAAAGCAGGGAACACAAGGAACCTGGGAACTTAATGTTAGGATTGAGACGGAAGTATCTTAGTGTAAATTAAGACACATCCGTTTTTCACTTTTGGCCGAATTCTGCAGGCATTGCGTGTTAAGTGGCCGAATTCAAGGCCGCACTTCGCCACGTTATGAAAGAAAGCGATATGAAAAAATAAATCATCTTCACGCTGTATCCTGCACACAGCAGGATAGGCCTAGGAACCTACTGTTAAGACAGAAAAATATATATTCACTAGCGGCGTTAGGGTAGGGCGAGCCTGGGCGACCGCCCAGGGGCGCCGGATAAAAAGGGCGCCGTAGACGCCCGTTTATGGCGCTTTGCGCAAAGATGTCTCCTCGCTGCTGTAGCGTAGCTAGGGTATTTGCTGCCCGGTGCGGCTTAGGGGACTTGATGCCCTTTAAAATGGTCTAAGATCTAAAAAAAAAAACAAAGTCATCGTCGTCTTTGATATCTAAAAAAAAAAACAAAATCATCGTCGTCTTTTATATCTAAAAAAAAACCAAAGTGATCTTTGAAAATAAAATTGCAGAAAACATAGACTTTGAATGCCTAATAAAAGAGTTCGCAGATAGAAAGGCTAGAAGAAGTGAAATTTTATTAGTTTTTGTCATTATTTTTTTTTAAATAGATGGTTATTTCGTTGTACCCATTTCCTTTTTTGTATATTATTGAAATGTAGTTAAGGGGCGTCGAAAAAATTTCGCCCAGGGCGCCGGTAGTGGTAAAACCGGCACTGTATATATTAATTTGTGAGATCACCAAAAATAAAATTGTAATGATATTTAAAAGTTCATCACATTAAGAGCATCTCTCTGTTGACGATATTCTATTAGAAATCCAACCGCAATCGGTAATTGAATAATTATGTCAACTGCAAAATTGTTTGACTAGATCAAATATATTATGGGCTAATTTAATTATTGAGGTTAAATATTTTGTCCAGTTACAGTTAGTTAGGTAGGACTAAAAATAATATTTTTTATTTAAATATATCTAGTTTTCTAATATGTCAAGATCTTTTATATGACAGAAAAATATTTTATGAGATTTCTAATACGTAATACAGTAGTATGAAAAAGTATGATGAAAGATGAATTGATAAATATTTTAGTTTTGTAACCGTTTTATTTATTGTAGTGATTTGGAATACTAGTATAAAAGATATAGTATGTATAGTATAAACGATATAGATGGAATATAGTCCAAAAGATATATATGTTATAAAAGAAGAAAGTTAAGGAACAATAATTTGTATAATTAAACACACAAATTAAGAAGAACTATGTACAAAACGTTCAGCTGACAATATATTAAGATACTTCAAAATGTTAAAGTTCGCTCCACCACTATTGGTAAGCTCGATGTTTATTTACAAAGTTTGGCAAATCAAATTCCCAAAGAGCTTTTGCCCAAGTTTCTATTTAATCCTTAATCCTTATACTGAAGTGTTGCTTGTATTTATTGAATAAGCTTAATTAGTCCTTTATGTTTCTTTATCGATATTTTTAATCCTCATACTCGTATATATTATACTATTATACTACCACTTATAAATAGTTTTTATTTAGTTTCCTTCTATTTGAATGATCTTAAAATATCGATTTATGAATGTTTACATTTGCTTCCTGTCATAGGAAGCTGATCAATTTGTTTTGAAATTACTTTGAACATGTCATAATATAGATAATAAGCTTTTGATTTGTTTTATATATATTTAATCTCTAACAGCAAATTTTTATTTTATTAAAATTTATATTAATTCATAGTTAAAAAAGAATGGGTTAGATATTTGAAATACCAATAATAGACGTTATATAAAAGATTGATGGTAAAAAAAACCCAAATAATTTAGCAATTTGACCACTAAGTGATGCATGGGAGGCGGGAGTGGCGTATTCAAATATTGACTTACGGTGAATCGATCCTTGTCGAAACAGCGGTTGCTGTATTACGTTCTATTCACATGGAAATGCTTTAATATCTCTGTATTATTAATTATCTGAAATGTCGAAATAGTATTTAAATGCCTTTACTAAAACCACATTAGGATTTGTCGATATCTATAATTCCTGTTATAGATATCGTATTAGCCTTACCACTATTTGTTACTTGTAATTAATAATTTCATTTGGATATTTTGCCTTTATGCAACTGTCGTTTTTTGCTATATGTAACATAATTTATAGAGAAAACTGCATAATATTACTTCTTTAGCTTTCGCTCACATAATGCTTTTTGTCGTCTCATTATCTTCTCATCATATTCACTCATATATGTTATTCAAAACTATTCTTATTTTGCTCAAAATCTCCTTAAAACAGTATTTTACGGAAGGATAGCAACTATAGCTGGCCTACACGACAAGAATCCACTTTGCTAAAAGCTGAGAGCGTTTCAGCTATTTCGTAGATTACCGCAGTGAACCATATAGGTTTAAATACTTTGACAGTGGAATTCAAACAATGTACGCTAGATAAAACCAAAGAAATTTGCTTAAATTAATATTCTAATAGGCTTCAAGTTGCTCTACTTCGCATTAATTAATTATTTTTTTGTCTGTACTTATATTATTTGTTATTTTCTACCAGTAGCACTCGCGATGGCGAAATTGGTTTAAAAAGGATATTTTTGTTGTTTATTTTTTTTTTTACCGATATATGATAAAAACAGAAATCTTTTATCATATCTTCTTAATAGAGTAAACCGGCTAAATCAATTTTTGTTTTTTGTACCATTCGAATGTGTAAGTTTTTTGTAAAAAACATCAGCTTCACGCTGTATCCCGCTTGTAACCCCAGGCTAGGCAAAGGGTCCCCCATTTACCGCCAAATTCTGGAAGCATTGCGTGTTGAGTGGTAGAACTCAATGCCGCACTTTGCTTCGTTACTAAAGCGAGGAAATAAAAATATTACATATTTCATTTCCTCGAGTGGGAATCGAACCCTCTACCTGTCGCGTTTACAGTCGCACGCTTGTGCCCTTGCGACTAGCCTACGAACATCACGTTGAATATGATAGCTAGCTTCAATAATGCTAGACAAGGTCTGAAGTTAATTACAGTACAGCGGTTAGTACCATGAGACTCATTATGGATACAACCAAGTATAAATACAACCACGAGCAATGCACCAAGTTTTATGATACGTACGACTATGTTTATTAATAGCATAGGAAATATAACATTTTTACTGTAAGCTATCTGAAATAAAATGATGTAAATTTTGATGTCTCAAGTACTAACATAAAATACTCTAAAATATACAATAGTAAATTTAGGGGGGAATTGAAGAAAAATGGAAATTTGATTATGGATGTGTTAGGTACACAAGTATGATATCATCGGCTTAGAGTGTAAACTTACCTATTAAATAAATTATCAGGAGAGACAAAGAACGTTTGAGAGAGGCCGTCGTGGCGCAGGGGCACAAGGGTGTAACTGTAACCCGATGGTTGTGGGTTCGATCCCCACTCGAGGGAATTAATTATTATTTCTTAATATTTTAATTTCTTTGTTCTGGCACCAAGTCAAACGCACGGCGTTCAGTTCTACCACTCAACACGCAATACTTCGAAACTTCGACGGAACAGAGTGTCTTAGCTTTAACTTTTTTCTACACAAATTTTATTATTGTTATATTAAAAATATATAAGTTTGAGTGATAATGACTGTAATGGAGTTAATAAAAACTCTTAATAAAAAGAAATAACTCAATGATTTAGATAAAATTTCATGTTTCATAATCTTACAAACATTTATTAGGTTATGTCATTTAATGTTAACAATTTACGTTAAAATGTTTTTTTTTCTCTGCAGTCAATTTAAGGGTTTGAGTCGAATAAGCCGCAGGCGGAGTCAGACCTAAATAAATTTTATTGAATAATTTTGTTTTGTATTAGATCCGAAACAGTACTTTCACATTTTTCAATTAACTCTAGAGAACGAAAGAAACGAAATGTAATATTTAACAAATTTTTAGGTAAATTTAACTTTTCATAATTACTTTATACTTAATTGATACTCTTTGTAGAATAGACTGAGATCCCACGGCCCCTACTGCTACGTGATTTGAGCAGAGCTGAAATTTTAAATATTATTACTAACTTGAAAGTGGGGCCCTTTCAGAGGTAGTGTTACCTAAAGTTATATAATAACGTTAACGTTCTCTAACGTTAAAGAAAAAACGCTCGTATTTAAATATATTTTTAGAATAATGTAAAAAATGTATAGTTTTTATTATTGTCAGACCCTTTACGTGGGCCATTACTTCCTCCAGACGTCCTAAGGGTTATCTAAAATTGAGGCAAACTACATTATACTAGTTTCTAAGTAGTTTCTAGTAACTACAAAATTTCAGTTTTACTGAAATGACGTAGGTCTGGGATCTTAGGCATAACTTCATTTATCTGTTTAGGGTTCGTGTAATCTCCGTTATCTTTGCCAGAAAGAAAGATTAGAAAGCTAATTGACAGAGGCTGAGCTAGCTCGCTCCACTTTATTTAAAGTAATCCCTCTTACGTGACGTTACCAGCCTTTAGTGAGACTACTCGTGTATATATATTTATTTTTATTCATTTATAAAATGTGAATCCTAGAGATGGTTTTAGAAGATATAAAAAAATATCCTTATTTTGTTTTATCTTCTTTGACTTTTAAATATTTGACTTATTTAAAAAGTGGGCTAGGGCTTGTAAACAAAACGACAACAATAAAATTATCAGCTTATCACTATTTAGACACTAACTAACTTAATTTTTACACCTCCAGTTACAGTACCGCTTATCTACGTCTAATTCTATACGTTCATTATTTTTGAAACAAGCATATACTTTAGCCGAATCCCACTTATGGTTTAATATATATTTTACATATTTTTCGTCTCTGTAAAAATAAACATATTTTTCGTCTCGATAGAAGTTCCTGTCTCATCATCGTCAATATTATGTAATTAAACCGACATGTGACATAATTGCGAGGAGGCTTAGTTAAATTAATTCGAGGCATAATAATGGCGCAGAGGGACAGCCTCTAACTAAAAACATGATGGTTGTAGATTCGATTACCATTCGGAAGAATTAATTAATTAATTATGTTCATTTCTGGTAAATAGCGGAGAGCGGAATATCTTGACACTAGGTTCTCGCTGCCTGCCGTGTTATATGCAGCGTGAAAGGTATAATAACAAAATATTTCTAAATAACTAACGGATTCAACAAACATAGATTAAGAATTATTAACAAATATAAGATAAAATGAGTCACAGTAATAAATGTTATCATTCTTAATAAATATAATGTATTTATTTGTTGTAGAATTTTCTTTTAAAATGTTCATAAAAATATTTTTGTTATCTGGGGTATTTCTACAGGTAAATTAAGATTTTTCATTGACAATTAACGTAATACTAATAATATCGCGGAAACGGAAGTGTCTTAATGGGAACGGAACGGAACAAACATGCCCACACAAAACGGGATTAAAAATTGAATTCACTGATCAGTATTTGCACATCAAGTAACAAAGAAATAATATTACACTCTTTAACAGCAAATCTGGAAAAACGATTTGCTTCTGGAATGAGGCATAAATGGAAACCATCAGAAGTAAATTTTATTCGTATTTCTGCTTGCCTACTGCGAAGAGTAACGATTATATAAATATGTCTTTGGGTTAAATAAAAAATATAATATATTGAATGATAAAAGACAGTATCTACATACCACTTCGAGGGCCTAGTAAAGCAATCAGTGCATTAAGACGAAATTATCCTTGAAGAATTTATCCTTAATTTGTATAATATTTAAATTCAAATATAGGATTTTACCAAATATATTTACAATATATAGTTATAAGATAGTATATATTATAAAACATCTTATACGTAACAATGAAAACTGTATTGTCATCGTGAAATGGCTTTTAGTAGAACTGTTCACAGTTACCGCACAATCCATACTCCATTCTCATTTCTCGAGCGATTAGGTTAGCTGAATAGGCCACGACTTATCCTCACATGCACTCTTCCGATTAGAAATATAGAAATCTAAATTTACAGATATCAATTTTATTTTTTTCTTAACCTACACGCTGCTTTTAATACTAGTATATATGTATAAATATATTATTTGAGAGTAATATAACTACAAATATAGTACTGGTTGTAATCTCAACTTATTACGTAAATCCTATATCTATACTTATTAAGTAAATCCAACCATTGGAAATATTTCAGAAAGTGTAAATTATCCATTAAGCTTCGTCCCATTTCGTAACCAAAACAACGAGGGTTGAATTCATAATTTTAATCGTTTCTATTCTAGACAAGTAATTTGAATTTGTTGAGCAATCACAAGATTATATTATAAGTTAACAAAACTATAGTCTTCTTAAAGGAATCATATGAATTTAAATTTTTAAATCCTTACCCTATATGGATATACGGCAACAAAGAAACATTATATATGTATTTACTCTACTTATAACGCTTGTTTACAGTTGTTCCAGAGACCGTAATAAGTTCCCCCCGTCCACTTGGCCAACAATCGCCACTGCCGGGCATAGAGGAGGAGGACGACTCCGACTGGCCCTTAGAAGACGCGACAGACGCGACTCTTACTCCTTCTTACAAGAGCACAAGAAGCAGTACAGACACCGCATATACGTCATCTAGGAGCTCAGGCAAAAAACGTAGTTTTGGCAGCCCGTCGTCGGTAAAAATATGTATATCGGCGGCGGCGAGAAAATCTAATAAAGCACGCAAGCGTGGCTCCGGTGCTGTCAGCGTATCGCCAGCCGGGCAGTCCGGGCAATCCGGGGACGAGGCGTCCGCGCCCACACACGGCAGGATGCAGGCGGAGCAAGGCAGCATTGGTGAACTGCAGAAGTACCATGGGAGGTACCTTAAGAGTCGTCGGCACACTCTTGCTAATGTCCGGTAAGTTGTAAGAAATTTAAAATTTATTTGTTCATTTCTTCACTATTACTAGTACTGTATATTGTAAAATAAAAACATATATACCTACATAAAATTAGTTAATTTGATGCACAGGCTGCAGGCAAGCCTTGTAGTTGCATAACCTTAATTCTATTTGTCCTTGTATTTTTATTTTACTTAGTGAGCTTTATAAAACACAATGCTAGTGTACTATACGTAAAGTAATAATGTCTTCTGTTTGAAGTCAACTCTATAGAAGATATATGCATTATTATTTCGATATAGCTAATACTCTACGAAGACTATATCTTCTGAAATGTTTTTAGTTCATACTACATTTCCTAAAGTGATTATAAATGTAGTACGTGAACTTTTATGATAGTAAATTTATTAGTTTTGAAATTTAAAAGTCAAAGGAGATAAATATAATGTCTCATTGTTATTGATTGGATACACCTGCTTTGTTTTCCATTGAAGATATCAAATGAAAGCAATTAATAAAATGTAATTGAACTGCCAAGATAGAGTACGCCCCATTACTATATCCGCAAAGATATTATTATAACGAGTTCTAGCTTATATTTAGACTTTCGGTATTAATGGTAAAGCTTTTTCATGTTCTATTGATTTTTTTATGTATGAAATTAGCGATCTTACCTAACTTCGTGCGGGTGAAAGTTATAAGGTCGTATAAGGTTTTATTTAAAATTTTCATTAAATAATGTCTTAGATTTCTTTACGCTCGCGTTTCTCCCGTTCGTTTGCTACGTCTGGTAGTGCTACGCGATATACGTTATATCGGATATATGCGCTAGCTAAATATTTTACGTTTTTTTATGTAACTAAATTTTTATTTCTATTTAATGCTAAACCCACAACCCAACCCAAAATCAATTTTAAAAATATTTTTTAAAAATATTCTTTATAAAAAGTTACATTACATTACGAAAACTTATATGCACTATAATTTTTTTAATATAACTAATATTCTTTTAAGAATAATACAGAGTGGATGGGAAATTTTATTAAGTATGATTTTAATTCCAACATATACAAATTATAGTCTTTGATATATCTGTAATAATTAAGCTAATTGTAGGACTTAAAAATTGAGTTTTCAGTATTACCTCATAAAGGTAAAATTTAACGTTTTCTGCCTTCTTCAATTTCATGTATAAAGTATTATTATTTTAAGTACTGCACGTACGTAGATATTTGTCATAATATCATAGTAAATAAAAAATATGTAAAAGCTAGTATGTGATATTATATATGTGCATATATGTTATACGAGAACACTCAGGTAATACATTTAATCGCTTATATTTATTTGAAAGTGTTGCGTTAAGCTATGATAAAGAATCTCATCTCTGATTCTACCTGCTCCGTATCGCCCACGCTCTTAAAATTTATTTTTAGTTACCACGATCGCAAATGTGATGAAAGAATGATACTCGTCTCTTATACTACGTAAATTGACCCTGAATTTTGTTTTATTTTAATATATAAAATATGAAAATATACTTCAATGATTCATATAACGGAGACCGCAAGTATTATTATGTTAAGTCGTAATGGATTGTCATAAATTTTCTTTTTTGGGGTGCGGTTTTTAAACTTAGGGATTTCTTTTCTTTTTCTTTGCTAGTTCTTCATATTGTTATAAATATTTTAAAAAGTAAATTTTCTCTGGTAGAGTTAAAAGTGCGGCGTTGAATTTCGTCATTCAACAGCCAATGCCTTCAGAATTCGGCGAAAAGTGGAAAAAGGAAGTGTTTTAATGTTAAGTGGGTCTTAACACTAGATTCTCATGTTCCCTCTGTCTATCCTGCTATGACCAGGATTAAGCCTGAAATCGAACATAGGCCTCTCCGATGGCATCGCACACGATCTTCGCCTATATAATGCTCACTCGACGCTGATTTCTTCAATGACATAATCTAAGAAATTATGATTATTTTATTGAAGAAATCAGCTTCCTAAATTATTATTCTTATTGAAAATGGGGAACAGAATATTTGAACACTAGGGTCCCTCTGCCTACCCTGTTGTGTGCGAGATACAGCGTGACGTTAAAAAAATATTATTCTAAAAAGTTTTATTCTCAAACAGGCTTTAAGCAAAAATATAAAATTAATTCAAAATGCTAAAGAACAAAAGTTAGTCACGGGTTAAGCAGCATTGTTATAAAGTTTTAATAACTAAAGCACTCAGGTATTAACGGAAGTGTGACGAGCTGGCTTCTGTGTCATATTATTTTGTTAAGCAAAGTAAGCTGTTCATCCAGCTGACGAGGAATAAACACCGTTGCGTCATTATAGTTAAATAGCCTTACACGGTTAAAGTTAAACTCGGGCAAACTTGAATTTGTATTATACGTGTATACGAATAATTACCTTGTCTGTGGTTAGTATGTAATAAAGTTACTGTAAAAGGTTAAGTACTGGTAAATCTTCATTTTTTCTAGTACATCAATTCATGTATGAAAAGGAAGTCAGAATTTTCCGGTCTTTTACTGTTATAATTCATAAATTTCTCCGTTTCATAGGATAGGAATAGGCTTATAGTCTAACCTATCCGTTCTTATAGAAAATTACTATTATTCAAATTGAAATTTATAGAAAAATATTTAATGACAGTGATGGTTTATTTTACTTCCATTACTCCTGAACAACATTTGAACTTACAGTTAACACAAATTAAAACTTTTAAAAGCAACAAAAATGGCGAATGCTAACGTACCTATTACATATTCATAAATTCAATTATTCGATACGATCCACAAAAAAAATGAGATGGCTCTGAAAAGATTCTACCAATATAAAGGATATATACAATATTTATATGTACGTAGATTCGTATGTAATGATACATTTGCGAATGAAACACACACACCAGTATTTATTATAGCGACTTTCCTATCTGAGGTAGCAGTTATTCAGAGAATGTTCGTACAAAAGTGTGCAGGTATTACATTCACAGGGTATAGGTACCTACCCTACCTAACCTACCTACCTGCGATGATTAATCGACGGCGGTTGGATATGATCGATTTATAAAAATCATTGGATCGAAAGGTATATGGTATACATTATGGAGGCGATCCGTTATGTTTAACAATAATGTGCTCTATAGTTTATATGAAATATGGGGCTGTTTTGATTCATTTTTAGCAAGAAGATAGATATAAGATAGGTGTTTTTATAAATGTTATATTAATCTTAGAAATTTCTTTGTTATTATCTATATTCGTTTTTTATAGCTTTAATGGATACTTTAAAAATTTTAAATGTTATATATCAATTTATTAAATATTTTTAATTCATTTATTCACGGGATACATCCCGCACACAGCAAGGTAGGCATTGGCATCCTGGGAATCTATTGTTAAAACACTCTTTCCTCTTTAAGACACTTCCGTTCAACACTTTCCGGCAAATCTTGAAGTATTGTGTGTCCAGTGGAACGTGGCGGAACTCAACACCGCGTTTGGTCTTGTTGCCAGAGCAAAGAAATATTTTACCTATATAAATATTTCAATAATCCCCGAGAGAAGTTGAATTTTCTTTCCAAAATTAATTCAGAAGCTACAAATATTGATGATACAGCTTGGCTTTTGTTAAAAAGAAATCTCGTTCAAGTCAAGAAACATAAAAACCAAATGTAAGATTAAATCGAATGGGAAGCGCTGCATCGGAAAACACTATACTGCTTTCATTGCCCTAGATTTAGCGTAAAGTGAGAAGCGGTGTTGAAATTTGTTAACGTAAAATAAACGTGATGCTGCACGGCATATTAACTTTTATTCTTTTCCATTAAAAATAACTTACACTTTAAGTAAATTAATTTGTACGGACATTCTCCATTTTCCCTTCTTAGTTACAGTTAGCGGGATACACTATTGATCGCAACTCAAAGCTTCATAATACGTTTTGTTCACTATCAAAAGGTTGCACGGTTATATTCTTTTCGGTGTTCTATCATTCTAAAATGAAACTGTTATTGTATCTTCTTTCCTTTTCCATAGTGAATGTTTTTAATTAATTATTCATGCAATTTGAAGCTTTCAATTTTATCGTATAAAGTATAAATGAAATTGTTGTTTAATACCTACCATTAAACTTTTATATAAATTCTAACTATCTGAAGATTCATAATAAAACAAAATTATTTGAGATATTTTGCGATAAATCAGTACACCATATCTACCTAAGTAATATTTAGTAATGTAAGTCATGTTAAGTCGATCTTTTAACTTTTTGCTGTTTTTGGCGAAGTTTAACGCCGCGAATGCCTAAGAAGATCATAATTAAGTAAAATAACTTTAAATATCAATATTCATTTCCCTGAATGGCTATCAAACATACAACAGACACAACTCTACAAGTGCATGATAGTATTCTATCATTGCTATATTTAAAACACAACATTAAGTATTAAATAAGGCTGCAACTACTTATATTATAAAATTATAATCTTTAGTTCCGTTTTCTTTGTTAATGACTTTTAGAGAGTAAGTTCCTCTTACCAAAGTCACGTAGCACGAAGAAAGCACGTAGGTGGTTTATAAAAGCTGTAATCAAACGACTTTAAAGAAAGTTCAACAGTAAAAACAAAAGATACGATGTCAATTGACACTGCCATAAATTACCTCTTACTAATATTGCACAATGTTTTTTTATATTGTAATGTCATATACAATTATATATCCATCAGTTGTAAAACTAAAAAGATTTTATCGGTATGTTAGTGTTATTATATAAAAATGACATTGTTTTTTTTTTGAGGCCACCCGCGTGGGTACAATGTGCGACTGTAAAAGCGACTGGTTGTAGGTTGGATTCGGCGGAAAATGAGGCGTGGAGTGTCTTAACACTCCCTCTGCCTACTCTACTGTGTACGGCATACAGCGTGAAGCTGATTTTTTATTATTTTTTTTAATGAAGTAAGGTTATATTTAAATTATTTTCATTTCTCCATACCGTGCACCGGTGGACAAAGTTCCGTTAAGTGGAAAAACAATTATTATTAACATTACGTTCCCTTTGCCTACTCAAAAAAAATCTACTATAGGAACTAATTTATTAAAAATACATTTAAGCATTCTCTGCGTCTGAAATACGCAACGTTCATTCTATATACTAGTTAACCACAAATGATACGTGTTGAAAACGTATGATGATTTTAGAAATAGATTGTTTTGAATAAATAGGGATTTATGTTCGCGCCGTCAGATGGCTGGCGCGAGCTGTAAACACGCGTTGCGCCGCAGTACTATACAACTTAAACAAGTATTTTAAACTCATATTATGGAAATGCTTGAAGCCTTGAACTTTCATTTTTGCTTATTTTAAATATAATTATATTTTTTTATTTATTAGAATATTTCTAATTGAAGATACTTAAAAGTAATAATTTTCAAATGAATAAGGAATAACAACACACCAATTTCAACGATGTAGGTATTTTTTTTATTAATTATAAAATTATTTAGAAACATCACAGTGATAACAGGTTAATCATTATTTTATTTAATAATTGAATGAAACATGGAAAATTTACACATGGAAAAAGTAAATTTTGTTTGTGAACCAACTCGAGTGATACCGTACCAGTCATCATATTTATCTGTCAATTGAAAACGTCGAAGCTGAAACATTGATCGTGTATGTTCGGATGCCGATTAAATTGGTATTGTATCGATTTTCATCCGAAGATTCAAAACGAAAACATTTTCTACTTTTTCATATAAAACATATTAATGTAATGCTACAAATAGTTGAATTATGTAATGACTACAACATACTGCTGTATATTATACTACTATCAGCTTCACGCTGTATCCCGCACATAGCAGGGTAGGTAGAGGGAACCTAGTGTTAAGACACTACGTTCCCTACTTTCTGCCGAATTGTTTCTATACTATATAATAATTAGTTTTCTTTATTTCCTTACTTTTATGAAACGCTAACTAATGTTTTACAATTTTCAATTGTTTTTTTAATCAATCGTATTCGTTGATAGTTTAACAAAACTTGTGTACTAAAACGTAATGCTGTTCACTGCAGACGACCTAAGACGCTACTCTTGATGAGGGTTACATAACATTTAATGACCGATACGGGTGTTCATAATGACCAGCGGTCCTGGTAAATACTAGTTAATTGAGATACTGAACAAAAGTAGGTAAGTTGGTATAAGAATTAATGTGTGGTAGACGAACTAATGACAGTCTCTCCGTATCCCTGCGAGACAGATTTACGAGGCACTAATCCGTACTATTTTAGCAACCGTGTCGTTAAAATGTTGGTCAATATACGTGTGACGCAAACTTGGTATATATTTGAGAATGAACTGTACTTCCTGTTACTATTAATACAATTGTAAATAGTTGAATTTCCGTTACGTGAAAGATGAAAAATTGCAGGTATATATTATACCTATAATATTGCTTAAACTTTATTTAGTTTGAAATAACATGTAATTATCATCAGCTATTCTTTAATTTTTTTTAGTGTCATCCTGTATCCTTGTAGTGTCAGCCGGAAAAGCAGAAAAAACCTAGTGTTAAGATTCGGTTCCCATTAAGACAATTCCGTTCCCCACTTTCTTCTGAGTCCAAGAGGCCTTTCCTGTTGAGTGGTGGTATTCCACCACTCAACAGTGACGCGTCTAGTCTCATTACCAGAGCGAAGAAATGAAAATATTAAATATTTTTCTTCGTGAAGTGGGAATCAAATGCACAACCTGTCTCATTGTCTCATGTCTCCTTTACAATATTCTTTGATAGTCCAGTCAAAAAAGAAATTCATAACGAAGTGAAAGATTAGATACAGACCCAAAGTATAATCCACACACAAGTATTAAACCACAGAAACTTAGAAAATGATACTGGCAGCGTCACATTCACTCTATTTTTTAATCCTGGTTTTTTCGTGGCAGTAAATTGATTCGTTTTTCGATTGATGACGAATTCAAATACCAAGTCTTATCTGTCGATTTTAGAAAACATATAGTTTTATATATGTTTTTAACAAGGTATATAAATATTGCTTTATATACACATATAGGAATGGCCAATTGTTACGCAGTTACTTGTGCGAAACATTCGGATCTTATAAGTAGCAATTAATTTAAGTTCGCCATTTCTACTTACACGTTACCTATATTTTCAGCCTCACGCTATATTCCGCACACAGCAGAGTAGGCAAAGGGAATCTAGTGTTAAGACACTATGTTCTTTAATTTCTGCCGAATTCTGGAAGCATTACATGTTGAGGGGCAGAACTCAACGCTGCGCTTTTGCTTCGACACCAGAGCGAAGAAGTGGAAATATAAATAAAATAAAATAAATCGGGCGGGCGGGGTCCGGCCGCCTTGAGGGGGGTCCGGCCGCCTTGAGGGAAGCCAGTTGGCAAGCTGGTCTGACTTGCTGTTGCTGATATCGTTAAAACAAGTGGAAATATAAACGTAAATAAATATTTCACTTCTACGAGTGGGGATCGAACTCACGTATATTTTCCGATGACGTATATTTTCCTTGCGTATTAATAGTATCTAGTTCCATTAAAGTTTGTTTCACCTCGCGACGTATATATATATTTAGTAAGGATAAAATCAACAACAAGGTCAATGCTGTTCGAAAACGTATTAAATATGTGGTAATATACAATCGATTAATGGCATGTTCTATTTTTGTTCATAGCATGTTATATTTATAATAATTATTTTATGGCTGTGGCCTATCTACCTTCGTCTTTTCCTGAATGTATTAATTCAAATTCTACAATTTTTATAAAGTAATTCTTAATGTACCGGAATACATTAAGAATTGTTTTATAAAAATTGTAGATTTTTTTTCGTTATTATAGGTTTTAGCGTTAACAGTGAGACCTTTAGTCACACATACTGCATTTCCACATTCTATTCATTGCTAATGTAGTAACGTTGCGTGGGTGGGTGCACTTTGTTATACAACGTTGTTATAAATGTTAAAATGTTTTAAATGGAGTATTTTTTATTGAAGTCAAATAATATTCATATGAGGTTAGGCACAAGGGCACAAGCGTGTGACTGAAAACACGACAGGATGTGGGTTCGATCCCCACTCAAAGGAAATTAAATAAATTTCTTTGTTCTGGCGTCGAGTCAACACGCGGCGTTGCGGCTTTGTGGCGGCGGAAAGTGGGGGAGCGTAGTGTCTTAACACTAGGCTTCCTCTGCCTACCCTGCTACACCCGGGAAGATAATGTTAAATCCGCATATGATTTATCTTTGAGATGATCTATGATTTATGTTTATCGACATGACACAGCTTAAAATAAAACGTTACTTAAAATCTTCACTTGTTTTAGTTAATTTTGAATTATATTCTAATTTTACTTTAAAGTAATGTACTATTATATTCAAAAAATATACAATATGTGATGGTGGAAGTGGAATTAGTGTTAAAACACTCCGCACAACCGCTACCCCACGATAGCGTCTGAAGCCTTTAATTTAATTATGAAACACAAGTTATTTACTGTACAAACAAAAATCAAACATTCACTCAAAAACAATTAATCAACAAGATTAGTTTGTGGTCGGTGTCGTTTTATTGGCGGATAATTCGTTTGTCATAGGCTCGGTAGTCTGTCAGCTGCATTTGACGTCCATAAATAAAACACGGTAGGTACTTGTATATTAATATTTCTATTATACAGTATTAAAAATAAAAATAGGTATTAATATTCATAGCATCTCTTTTTAAAGCACTTTACCTATTAATAATAACACATTGGTTTATTTAAAGTTAATATAAGATATTCTTTTTTTTAAAATACATCTTTTTATTATATTTTTACACTATGCTCTATAACTGTTTCTCATTTTTTATTACATTTTACGTCAATATATTGTAACTTAATACTTAACCGCAGCTAATATAAGACTCAATTGATTTTATAGTCTTGTTCGATAGTACCTACAGTTTAGCTAACAAGATTTAACACTCGTTAAAGATTTTGTAACGTCGGATGTTCTAAGATTTATTTTGCCATGAAACCAAAGTGTAAGCATTAACGAAATCTCGTTACGTTAGCCTTATAACAATATTGACGTTTTTTATTATCTTTATCCGCTCTAAGCAAATTGTAATAGAAAAATGTATAAAACAATTAACAATTTAAATCATATCAAAAGTTTATTTGGTACGCCTACGAAAAAATAAATGTCAAACAATTTGTTTATGGGAGCTTATTTTTTATTCTTTGATCTTTGGTTAGGGACTATTCGTTCTCGGAACATTTCAGTTACGAAATAAAGCTAAAATAAGATTTTTTAAATATTTGTAAATATTAGACATTTTGTGGGTTAGGTAGAGAGAATTAATGCTGTTATTGGTGCTTATTCACAAGCTAAATTGCGACATTTCATGTTACTGGACCAAGAAAACCCTATATCTATTTGAAATAAAATCTTGACCAAATGCGACCACATATAATTATGCTTTACACGTTCCTACAAAGCTCGGGACCACGTGGAACGGCCAATACTTGTTATACAGGTAGATAAGGGTTCGATTCTTCATGCCATTAGGTACAAAAAGGTAAAGGTAAAGGTAGGTGTAGGCCTACAAAAATTTAACACTTTTAGCATGGAACAAACAAAAGCTATTTCACAAATAAAAGTAAATATTTTTTTTGTACTTTAGTATCGTGGAACTATCTCTCTATCTCTACTAATTAATATTGCCAGAACAAACTAAGGCGATTCGTAGTGTTAAATAAAAACCAAAGTACCTTCATGTACAGTACGTTGCTTGTTTTGAAGGAGTGTTTGGAAGGAGTGGGAAGTTTTGAAATCTCCTGCATGTGCTCTCCATACAACGTGACATTAGCGAAGTGATAAGTGCTGAACCGGCACGCTCAGAACGCCATAAACAAAAAACTGTACTGAACTGAATTAAAGATATAGCTAATATAGTAGTAATATACAATAGAGTACATACTGTAAAACCTGGAATAGCTGTCTCATTTTCTACTCATAGTATATTGTGACATAGGCATACCATGTGGAGAAAATAGTCCCTCGTGGAAAAGGTCGTTGAAAGAATATAACTTAGGCTTGTACTATGTAAAGACTGTAGACTAATTAAAGCTTTTGTATAAATATAGTACTTAGATAGTCGCTAGCGTTTTAGAAGCATAAATTTTACTTGAAAAACAAGATGTGTAAGATATAAAAACTGTAATTTTATACGTTTATTTTACAACCAGGATCACAATTATAATGACCTTCATTAATATCCTTTGCTATATTTCTTAAGGATTCGAATAAATATGTAATACTACTAATCCTACTTCCTACTAGTATTATAAATGTAAAAAGCTTGTGAGGATAGATATTTGTTTCACTTTCACGTGAAAACTACTGAACGGATTTATATGAAACTTAACAGTAATATAGCTTATTAAAATAATAATAATTTATATTTAAGTAAATTCAACTTAAGATATTCTTCAGTCACTGGCTTGGGTCGCAAGTTCCAGCTAATGGAATGTTTAGAAGTTTCTTCTCCTTACGAAATCTCTCTCTCTCTCTCGGGGTATGTAACCCTATACTAAACTAGGAACTATTAACTAATAATATAAGTATTGTAAATCGATATCCAACATCGCGTTAGTCACGTATCTTAAGACGGCCGTCGCAATTTTATTATGTTTGCTACAACGGGATAAGCTACGTAAAGTAATAAACTATCGAGAATATGAAATCACGCTAACGCTTAAAACTGTCATAAAATTTTGTTTACACTTATTTTATTACGCGTGGGATCGTATCAATTTAATTTTTATTGCTCCATAATAAAAACGATATCAGAATACCGAACAAGGAGGAATCCTTGTTGTTTAGATTTTATTTTTAATAAGATATTGATTTAATGTGTTTTATTATTATTTAATTTTAATATATTGAGGCCAGTCATAGCGCAGAAGATCAAGCATGTGACTGTAAACGCCACAGGTTATGGGTTCGATGTCTACTCGGGAGAATGATTTCTTTTCATTTTTGTCTTCTCCCTCAGCATTCTCTCCGGACGCAGCGAGGTATTCAGTTCTACATTTCACATGCAATGTCTCGAATTCAGGCAAACCTGGAAAATAATTTCGCAAACATTTTATAATTAAAATTGTTATTATATTATAACTAAATTATATAATTTTTATATAAATCTTAGCCTATATTATGTGTAACTTATACATTATTTTAATGCAAAATAATATAAAATGATAATAAATTATTGTTAAAATACATCAAAAATAGTAGGATTATAGGATGTAAGTGTTTTTATTATTCTAATTAATTAAAAAACACAAACTATGATACCTATTTCTAATACATACAATAATTAGACATATATGAATAATTCACATGCCATCGTTGCAGTAAATTGGTGTGGCACGGGCGTACAAGATGCAATGTTGAGTGAAATTGTGTAATTAAACCTTTGTTATACGAGTGTGGCTTGCGTGGCATAGCACGATTAATATTCGTTTTGGTACTTAAAGCTAATATCTTAAATACTATTGTATTACTTTTGCTATGTTTTAGTATATTTTAGCGTTATTGCATGTAAAACAAATTGATTTATTTGTTATTATTGTAATTTTTTCATTAGTGAGTAAGTAAAAGTCGAATATCGATTTTCCATATTTTCAAAAAAAATAAAGGTTGCATAAGAATGGAATAAATATTACTTGTAAAAAAATTGTGAAATTCCCTCGAGTGAGGAATGAATTTATACAATCAGTATACAGTCAGACGCTGTACCATTGCGATATAATGGCCTCATTATGTAAACGATTTTTTGTAAAAAAACCGATCAATATCGAGTCGGACTCGCCCACTGTGGGTTCCGTACCAATTTCAGAATCAGGTCAACTGTGTGCATACGTTTATATGTACTCACTTTGTACGAAATGAACTACACATATAAGCTTGTGATGATTTCTACCTATAAATTTTCGGATTGTTTCCTTTAATTGTATTGTGAAAGTTTTCATTTCGTGCCAAATTTCATAACTTAATTTTACTACGGGAAGTATTTAGGTTTTGATTACGCGGCGAATTTGATTGTATTGACTTGGAATCTTGATTTTTTCTGTGCTTCGTATAACTGAACATTTGATATTAATTTATTAATTTTAGCTTGATACCTTAGCGCGATATCGACATAAATGATTTTGACAGAGGGACAGACGGATAACTGAATGATTCTTTAGGGGTTTCGTTTTTCCATTTGAGATACGGAACTCTGAAAACGAATCTAAGCATTTCGAAATTGATCCTTCCTTTAGAATTCATAGCAATACGCTTAAATTGAACTTAAAATGTAAGGTGTTCGGTAAAAAATAAGAGAAAATATATTCCACTTGTATGCTGTTTCATTTTAAAGGTGTGACCATTAACAAACGTTTCACATATCATAAACATTTCATACCACGCTGGAGTGCTTCAGATGCCCGACGCAGAGATATGTCACATGCCCGATGTCCATAGATCAAACGGCGCTCGTACCACGCTTAAGTTATGTGAATTACGAATATTTTAATAGATATAATAGATAGAGATAATATGAATATTTTGTTAATATATAATTATTGTTATTAATAGCAAATAGCTTTGAAAATATTTAAAATCCAATGTCTATCTATTTAATTGAGCTGAAAGTATTTTCATTTTCTAAATGTTACCTCGAGAAACGTCGAAAGTGTCACAAAAGACGTTTTTATTGTCTCAAGTAAACGAGGAGTCTATCGATTATTAAGTTTAGCATGAAACAGCTGTATGTAAGAGAAGCGAACCGCTCTCTCGTTATATATTTCAAGAATCTTAGTTTAATACATTACTTATTTATTTACTATTGGTTTAGTAAATAGTTAATGTTTTGATGTAAGATTAGAACACTTAAGAAAGATAAATTAGTACATTTAAAATACTGTTTATATAAAAAAAAACAAATAAAATATCTAATGAAAACTATTAACTTTAAGGGAAAACTGATGTACTTATCCTTTCCTTAATGTTAAATTTCCCTTTGCCTCCTGTGTGCGGAATACACCCTAAAGCATAAAAAAAGATTATGAGACGAAATGACAATTGAAATAAACAATAAAGCAAATAGATATCACTAATTTAAGGAGTGTAGTACCATAATCAAATGAACCTAATTGAGTAAACTTTGATTATATTATAAATCTCTTCCCAAGTTTCACTAACACAAACCTAAACATGAATATATCAAAATACGTACTGGCAGCTAAATAATTAATTAATTAAATGGCGTAAGCTGTCTGTAGTTAAAGTTATTGAGCGACGAGCACTTCAAGAACAATCCGCTAAATTAATGAGAACATCAATTTAGTAAGAAACAGTGGATATTTTGCAAGTGATGTAAATGTTTATATAAATAACATTTGGGTATTTACTGCGATTTGTCTTCTGTAGTGGTGTGTTCCAGGAGGTAGAGTATTTCAGTAAATTAATTAGTAGTTCTATATTAATCATTGCGTGTTGAGTGGCGGAACTTAAAAGTGAAAACAGTGATGTATCATTAAGGCCCGTATTTATAAACCGCTCTCAAGTCTGATATCGATCTTGAGATGCCGTTTTCATTCATAAATTATATATCTGTGAATGGAAAATCCTTAGCCCCATATTTATAATACGGGCCTATTCTTTGAAAAAAATGAACAGCTAATTTTGTACTTCGTCAATCAAATAAAATTGAGAAAAAAAAAATTAATTTTTAACAAAAAGAAAAACCGACTTCTAACAACGAACTAAAAAGTGAAAAATAATTATATAAAGATTTTATAATTTTGAAGTCGGTGCCAAGTAAAACAAACAGGCTTAGTAATTAGATATTGTAGTAAGGGTGTAGTAGCATTAGTTTGACACCGACTTCAAAATTATAAAATCTTTATATAATTATTTTTCACTTTTTAGTTCGTTGTTAGAAGTCGGTTTTTCTTTTTGTTAAAAATTAATTTATTTTACGATTTTTAGTGATGGATAGATCTTAAAATGATGCTTCTTGAACGAGTGGTGATGGTGGTGGTAGTGGTTGTCAACGAGTGGTTGTGATTGTCCTATGTAAAACTTCATTTAATTAGTTATTATTTTTGTGCAAAGTTACATTTTGGTATATTGACAAGAACATACATAAAAAGTATTCGGGCGAATTGGGAATCTCCCTTCTTTGAAGTTGGTTGAAAATGAGAACATCCTCTTTTTTGAGGTTGGTTGAAAAGAAATGCAACTATCAGAAATCTCACTTCTGACATCAATTTAAAAAGTTTTTGCTTGTAACTATTACAGTATAATCAATTTTTTACCAAAAAAAACAAACTTTCTCAATTTTCTCCGGATCCCATAACCGAAACCTAACCAAACTTTCACCAAATTATCCTTGAAGTGTATCCTTTCAAATAAAAAAAGAATCATCAAAATCGGTTGGCGCGACATTGAGTTAATCGGCTATTAGTCGCGCACATGCCTAATGCAAATTTAAGACTTATGTGATTTTCTCATGGATACCATTGTCAGACATGGACCAAAAAAAAATGGGACCATTCGGGA
>JAEBDU010013171.1:795612-821262 GCA_016802625.1 Heliconius numata
AAAAAAAAAAAAAAAAAAAAAAAAAAAAAAAAAAAAAAAAAAAAATACAGTCGAATTGATAACCTCCTTTTCTTACAGAAGTCGGTTAAAAATAGAAAGTAGAAGTCTTTCATTATAGTGATTTGCATCATAAAAAAATATTATAAATGCCATCAAAAACATATGCAAAGATTATATTTCCACATTTTAATATTTTATTATTACGAGTGGAAATGTAGCACTTATTTCGAAACCATTAACGTAATTGAATGTCAGACTTTGAAGGACAAAATTGGAATTTCTTAATACTCTTTGGGTACGCGCTAATTTTATTTCAAAATTTGAAGTAACAACGCTTTTCAATAGTATTTGTATAATATAATTGGTTAAAGTACTATTAGTTATAATTGCAAAAGATGTGAATTGTGATAAAATTGGCTAAAAATATATAGACAGAGAGACATACTTAATTAGTGAACAAATTTTACGATTTATAATATTCAGCTTCAAGCTGTATCCCGCACACAACAGGTAGGGCAGTGGGAACCTAGTGTTAAGACACTTCGTTCCCCACTTTCCGCAGAATTCTGAAGGCATTGCGTGTTGAATAGCGGAACTCAACGCCGCTATTTGCCTCGACACTAGAGCGAAGAAATGAAAATATAAATATAAATAAATATTTTATTTCCTCGAGTGGGGATCGAACCCACAACCATCGCGTTACAGTCACACCTTTGTGCCGCTGTGCAACGACGACCTCGTTGTTACATATATTTTTTCAATTGTTGTTTTTATCAGAATCCTTAATCAGGCACCAACGACGGACACTGTACCTTTTAGAGTTATGTCAGTTGTCCCTGACAGACATTGTGACATTTAAATACAGGGGCTCTTCACCCCGTCAGCCCCGTACTGCCTATTTAATGAACGTAGAGGGCTGTTCTGTGCATATTTAATAATATCGAACAAATACTTGACTGAAAAGGAAATGGAAGCGTTTTAAAACTTTTACTCCCTAAATATAAGTTTAAAAATTAAATGTAAAGTTTTTATTTATTCAATAAAGATCAAGCGAATATACGCTTAGTACTTTGAATAAGCTTTCACTTTTATCCATTGAGTACTTAAGACTGTAGCATAGAATTTCCTTTGAAATTAATAATTTAAAATCATAGTGCCGGTGGGGTTAAATTGGGGGGGTTAAATTTCTAGTAGGAACTTAACGTTTACGGTATAAAAATAGTTAATATTATGGAATTATTTATTATATGGGCATTGCTAATTTATGATATGTATTAATAAAGTTCAGCAAAGTTTTAAATTAAAAGATATATACAGTTAACATTTACATAGAACCTTCTCTTTTTCGAAATCAAATGAGTATTAATGCCAAATAAGTATTAATACCTCTAGCACATGAAAATACAGATCTTCCTCGCGAAAATATATTCTTTTCAAAAGGTTTTTTGCATTAATAAATGTTTTTTTTGTTCTTAATCAGTACAAATGCCGTAAAATACAATAGTCCCACAACATAGAACATCAAATAGAAAATTACCAATATTCATGAGGTGTATTGGAGCGCAGGTATAAACTATAAATAAGTAAGCTTAAATATAAACTATGAGGTAAATATCATTTGTTTAGTATATAAATATTAAATCAATTATTATTTTCCCACATGGAAACAAGGAAAATAAAGAAATCTACGTCGTGTTTGTAATATACGCGAGTCAATGTAGAGTCGAGAAAGTCAATTTTGAATTTCTCAGACACAATGATGACAGTCCTTCATTTATGAGGTTAAAGTTACCATTGCGAAGTTTGGTAAATCAATTTGAAACTGTCACTGTGCAGTTAGCCGAGATCCCAATAATCTATTCATGGTCCAGGTGGTCGGCGTTGCTATAGATCTATTTTCAGCTTCACGCTGTATCCCGCATATAGCGGGTTAAAGTTAAGACACTCCGTTCCCCACTTTCCACTGAATTTTCTAAGCTTTACGCTATACCTCATCCAACTAAATTACTTTGATCTGAGAAAGTAATTTAGAACGCATTAAGAAATAGTTATCTACATAAATTGCCGTAAAACATGAATATATCATAAAGCCATATTCTATCGAGTATTGGCAGTTTAAGAACGTAACACTAACCATTTCTTTACGTGAAATACGCTCATTTACTTCTATATAATACTTTAAGGCAAGAATAACGATACATCAATAAAAGTTGATAGCAACCCTTACGGCTTATAGGAGAGTGGATTAAATTTTTGGCAGCACAAGCTGTTTCTATTAAACGTCGACGCCGTTACTAACTAAATAAATTTACCCTTCATTAGGTTTGGACGTCGTTAAATAATAAAATGATATTAGATTTTATAGGCCAACCGCTGTAATTAAGCTGCGTTCACTGTTATATTGTGTATTTAGAAGTAAAATTAAATTTACTTTGCAAATGGGACATTCACTTTGGGTAGCTTAAACAACGCGGTTCTTGGCTTTAGTATTTTGTTTTGTTTGTTTTCTTAGTACGAATACATTACATAAATTAAATCTCAATGTATAGTTTTTTACTTTTACCACGCTGTATGAGGATACACAGCAGGGAAGGCAGAGAGAGATCACTAGATCCACAGGTTTCCTCTGCTTATCCTGTCATGTGCGGGCGTGCAACTGTAAAAATAGGTACTATATATACGGTAAAACAAATAAGATCGTATCGTAAAAGCCTTTTGTGTGGTGACGACTCCTTTCCAACAACGTAAGTAGATATTCTACACATGGAAACCATTTTTTGTTTGTTATTTGCTCCCAGTCAATATATTGGATCTGAGGAATCGCTCTTGAAAAGTAGCGTCATTTTGATATATCTTTGAAATTCTGAGTTGAAAATATACAGCAGTTAGTTTTGCATTGTATAGAATCTACTTATACAATAGTCTGGTAATTATTTTAGTAAACAGACAACAGGACAAACAGAAAGACAGATACTTCAATTTTATTTATATGTAAAGATTCATAAAATAAAATGATTACTAAGCGTTTATGTTTTAAATATGACCTAATTATACAAAGGGAGATCCAAATATTACTGCACTCCTCCGTAACTTTATAGGGTGGGTCTTATACGTATCATCCGTTGACATTCGATACTGGATGAAAATGATATTAACTTAACCACATGGAGGTACTTCTAGCTTTTGTTAAAGTAATACAAATATATTGAGATAAGACAATGTACGTTGCGGTGACCAACGTTTCTAAGATATCATTTACATATTCGTTCCACATCGTATTATTATGTTCCATTCTTTTGAATTTTGTATTTTAACAGAAAATAGCTATTACGGTGAACCATTTTGGCCGAGGCATGTCCTTTTTTCACGTTTAGCTGGACTATTTTTGTTCTTTATCAGGTGTTCCAGTTTTCAAGACCAATAAATATCCTGCCCAGACTTAATAGCTTTACAACAAAACAAGTTCCATGCAAATTCTTCCCGTAGTTTTGATTACGTAAATGTACAAACGCACGAAAAATATTTTTCAAAAATAATTTTCATATTCTATTATTACATTCTCATTCTCTTCCTAATTTTTTCTTTTCACGAAAATAATTTATACACAGACATGCTTTTTGTACTGTTTTATTAATGTATCTAAAAATAGATTTTATAACTCCAATTAAAGCTAACATTTAATAAAAATAAAATATTTTTCTAAATTTAATAACTGAACGATGATCTATGTAGTATTATAACTCTTGCCATGAAGACAGAAAATCAATAAAATCGCAACGTATAGTACCCACTGTTAGATTTAATAAAACAGTATTAAGTTTTATCGACCATTGATTTTTAAGATATAATTTTAAACTCCTACTTACTAATTTGTTATTAGTTAGTTTAATGTTGTTAATCAATTTTAATAATTAATATTGTCATGTTAATAATTAAAATTGACTTACAACATTAAACTTACTTAATTTACTTATAGGCAAAAGCGCGGTGTTGAGTTGTGCCACTCAACACGCAAAGCCAACAGAATTCGGCAGAAAGTGGGGAACGGAGTGTCTAACACTAGGTTCCCTCGGCCTACCCTGCTGTGTGCGGGATACTTATAACATTATAAGCGATTCGATAAGAGATCTTAGAAAGATCTTAGATATAATAATTTTGGCTCATCCTTACAAAAAAAACTATACTGACATCTCTACGTTGTTTATTCAAAAGACGTTTCTTATTAGGTGCCTGTAAAAAAATATAATTTCCCATAGCGAAATTTAAATTCATAATTCTATATACTGTTTTTCTCGGCTAATTTCTATCACGATGGTTGTAATGTAGTTTTAGTTACTATAAATAACATTTTAGTTACTATTAATAACATTTTACCAAGTACTCTTGAAACATTTATTTATTTACCATTTGGCCATACATCGTTTCCTCTATAAATAGCGAGTGCTTCTATATTTTGGTTTTGTATCATAAATAATGTTAAAAGCCATTTCATCTTCTCCAAATGTGGCACTGTTAATATTATATGCTGTTTATATGTAATTTATATGATTTATTGTATTGCTTTTCAATTGAAACGTGCATTTTCGTAAGTAAACTATAGTTAAGTAACTATAGTTTAAAAATATAAGTTAAAAACTAGCACATTATTGAGTTTTAATGCAATATAACATATATAAAAAAAGTCCAGTTATTTAATTTATTGAAATTGGGGGTAGTAATTAAAACTGACCTTCATCTTGATTCTCTTTATAGAATACCTGCAGAAAAATGATAATCCTGGCAATTGTTATGTTCGATGGTCTGTTGCTCGAACGTAACAACTATCTATCTATGTATTTAAAATATTTCATTTTTCGACCTGTGTACCTAAACTGAATATGTCTCTTATACTGCGCCACTTCATTTAAGAAAAAAACTCTAACTTAAATTAAGGTGTACAATAAGATTTAATTTTATTGATATTAAAGAGCTTTATAATACATACGAGTTCATAAAAATGATTTGCGTCTTCTTTTAATACTATTTTATTATAGTAGTTTAGCTAAAGTATATTTTTTTAGCTTCACGCTATATACCACAGATAGCAGATTAGACAGAGGGGACCTGGGAACCTAGTGTTAAGACACTTCCGTTGCCTACTTTCCTCTGAATTTTGGAAGCATTGCGTGTTATGTAGCGGAACTCAACGACGCGCTTTTTGCCTCGACACCAGAGCGACGAAATGAAAATATTAAATATTTTATTTCCTTGAGGGGGATCGTACCCACTACCTGTCTAGTCACACGCTTGTGCCGCTACGCTAAATGGCCTCAAATAATTAAATGCTACTTTAGCAAAACTTCCGAAGATTCTACTAGTAAAAAACAAATGAATAATTCAGCTTTTAAAACAACAATAACTACTGCAAGTCAACTAGTGCGCAAATCAAATATTAATGGCACAACAAAGCCGTGTCCGTACTCTCTCTACAATTATAGTACAAAGGCGATACTCACTCTCTCGGGTAAAGTAATTATTATGCACATCAAACGATATTTGTTATCTCCTCAGTGCTTGTTTATTATGGAATATTAATTTCTTTACTTAATTCGTCTTTCGAATTATTCATTTTATCATGAGATATTATACTTAAGTTTTTGTTCAAAATATTTAATTTCTTATATAAGATATACATTTTTATCAATTTTATGACTACTATTATACTAGTGATCCGTCCGTGGTTTTGTCTGCTTCCGCTATATATTATTTATTGATTACTGAATTGCGTTCGTGTTATAGGTAATGCAATATGCATTACCTATAACACGATACAGTGACTTCTAATAAGAAAATTTGTAATACCTTGGTTTACATTATCGCCTTTTATATAAGAATTATTTGGTTGTTTGGGAAATGAATCACACTATTTGAGTAAATAATGTAGCATTGAGGCTTATTATCAGACTTAGATGTGTAATTTAAACACCATCTCAAGATCGATCTAAGATTTGAGAGCGGTTTATAAATACAGACCTAAGATCAGTTTAATAGTTTTTGTTTTACCCGTGTATATAATTATAATATATTATATGTATAACATATGATATACTATGTCGTAAGGAATTTATGAATGTAACGCCACGAAGGCCTCTAAATTTAAATTTATTTAATTTAATATTAAAATAGTAGCAGATAAAGCTAATTATAACAAATAATTAGTGGTTAACCATAATTATTAATTATTAAACAAGGCTAGACTGTGACAAACCTCTAGTTTTGACATTATAATAACCACAAATATATGTTGTGTATTTTTTAGCAAAATAAAAATAGAGAAAACGAAAATAAGAACTGAACTGAACTGAAAAAACGTTTAGAAGACGACTCTTGTTTTTAAAATTATATTTCAAGTGCTTTATTGCATTAAGCTTTACTACTCCCTTAATCCACTTATTTACGCCCTTGATTCTCAGATTTTTATATTTACCATTCAGAATAGAATTTGAATTTACTTTCGTTCGCGTTTCAATTATATTTGCAGAAGATAGGCAAAAATGTTTATCGGTTCGGCGGGATTCGACAGAAAAATAAATTTTGGTGAGGGTTCTTTAATTCACCCTCGCGGTTCCCATAAGGTAAATTGTTTCATGAAATATTCAATTTGAAATGTCTTGTAAAGATATGTAAATAACTGTTCCATGTTTATAAATAGGTATACAAATAGTTATAGATATTGTGTTGAAAATTATCTACGTACAGAATTACTTTACGCCAAAAGTAGTCGATTAATAGAAATATTGTCGAATTTTGATAACATTTTCTATTTCCAGTCACTGACGTACCTACATAGGTATTTCGGTAAGACATAAAAAAATCTATCATAACCCATAGTTCTTCACTTCCAAATCGAACATTCTGTGATAGGTTGATGCTATTGATGCTAATATTCTAATTATTGTTTATTTATCTTTTATTTTCTTTGTTTCAGTAATATATTATGCACAATTCCTAAAGAGTATATAAAATAAACAGTATATATTTTTAAATATCTCGGGATTTCAATTGAAATAAGATTAAATATAAAAAAGGCACCTATATTTTATTTTTACTGATTCAATTAGTTTTAGCCGAAATCGTTGTAGATTGTTTTCATGCGAAGCAAAATTCAAAAATATTTCTACATTTCTTGACTTGCTGCTAACAAAATTTCTGATAATATTGCTTATTCAGTGAAGCTTAAGCCCTCTTCGTATATCACACCCAAGGTGCCCTGCTAATAATAAGGTTAAATTCACCGTATATTGAACATTTTTCCACAATTTACTTTAACTTAAACAGAATACATTAAATTACAATATTTGATATATTATAAAAGATTTATATTTGTTCTGCTATATTCTAAGAAGTACCCGTATTAATAAGCAATAATTTTACCAGGTTTTTTAGGGTTCCGTCATGTCTGTTTGTCTGATTCGTCATCTAAAATTAAAGGAAGTTCGTTATGTGAGTCTGCTATTAAAAAAATCAGACAAATGTGAGCTGGACTCGACCACCGAGGGTTCCGTATAAATTTTGTATTGTTCAGTTCAACACGCAATGCTCCCAGGATTCGGTGAAAAATGCCTACCCTGACCTCTGGCGTCCCTGCTATATGCGGGATGAAGAGTAAGAAGCTAAAAAAAATTTTTTAATGGTGTTATCAATAATTTTTAATTTTCAGATTTTATCGTATATATTCATTAACTAGATATTTGTAAACACTACTGTCTGTAAGTCAGTCACTAAAATGTAGTTTTTATGCGTTAAGATATGAATAGCGTTTTGAAATAAATGAATGAAAAATCAAATTATTTTCAAACTTTAAAATTTCATTCATTTAGCTCAAGAGGCTATTGACTTTTTTTAATAAATATACCAAATTTCATGTAGGTACATAAAATAAATAGTTTACGAATTGTGTATTGCCCAAAGGTAGTTCAAAATGGTTCGTATAATATGACTACATTTTTTTCTAACTTGGCTGGCTGGCGCCAACGTGTGTAGGTATTGTAGTAACACTTATATTATGTCTGTAAAATATGTACTTTAACTTGAAATATAATCAAAATATTTTTATTAAAAGTTATAGTTAATACATATGCGGAATCATTTCAAATTGAAAATATAATTCAAACGAGTATCAGTAATAACCTGTTACAAACTATTTTCGAAAACTATATAATAAATAGTACACTTCTAAATATAAGACATATAAATAGTCAATATATTCTGGTTTTCCAACGTAACTAAATGTCACCAAGGTGGTTATGATCACAAATTCCTTGTCGCTATAATTAAACTTATCGAAAATATCATATGATAAAATGAGGCAAGTCGCCAGAGACATTCTATAAAAACATTGTATATTATGTTTAATATTAAAATATGAACTTCAGAATATAAAAATATATATATTTTTATACCGTAGGTAAAGGACAGAAAGAAGAAGTAAATTAAATGTACTAAAATAATATTGTAATACTCATTTAAAAATAATTAAGCTTTGACTGAAAATTATTTCGTAATAGTGTTCGAAATATTACTGTTTATTAATATTGATAATTTCATCACTAGATTAGGCACGTATTTATATTTATAAATACTTTTCCATAATATATTTCGACATTTGACAGCTAATTATTTTGTTATTATAAGAAATTATCATATAATTTTTGTGACGTATTACTTGACGCATGTCTTTATGAGCTGTCTTTATTATATACTTGCGGTGGTTTAAAATTAGGTCAAAGTCACTTTAGAGCAACTACACGAATGCTTGAAATACTATACGGAATATGGAAGTCACAACAAGATTATATAATGTGACTACATATATCCGTAACATTAATCTAGAAAGTAAGCTTTATTGTAAAACAGCTGGTATATTCGGCAATACGGTATTTTGTTGTATTTATAGTACTGTTAAAAGATTTTCCGAAAAGCCACCTTAAGGGTAAAGCTTTCGATAATCGATACCACATTCGTTTGTGTTATTTAAACAACCACGCTTTATATTATCCATTATAGCTTCGTAATCCTTAATCTGACATAAAAATAATAATATTCAGTAAATGTTTAATTTTATTAATACATTTATACAATTTTCTAATAAACCATTTTTCATAAATACGTACAGCGCCATCTATTGAGACGATGCGACACTTCTAGCAAAAGCGCTCTGAAATTCAGGCTTCAATGTTAATTTCATGCCTCCGGTTATATTACTGCACAGTTTCCAGAAACGGGCACAGATGGCACCAATGCGTATTTTTTTTTATAGTACATTTATAATTAAAATAATAAATAAAACACAAAAACAATAGTAAATATAAATAAATAATATATTTATCATTTGTTAAATGTATAATATAAAAAACTTTACTTCATAATGAAAACTAAAGAATTAAAGCAGACATGCTTGAGTATGTCTGCTTGAACGTATATTTGAATGTGAAGTAAGAGAATATGTTTTCTCTACTCTACTTGAATCGCTCGTACTCGTACATTGTAAGCATAACATAAGAACAGAGTCTAGTTTTATTTTTTTCACATATCCAAAAACAATAAAGTAGAATGAATAAATAATTTTATCCATCAAAAGAAAAATTGTAACAAAGAAAAACATTGAGGCCAAACGTGGCGTAGGGGCCCAGGCGTGTGACTGTAAGCGCCATAGGCTATGGGTTCGATTCTCACTCGAGGGAATGAATAATGTTTTCATTTCTACGGTCTGATGTCGAGGCATAGCGAGGCGTTGAGTTCCGTCACTCAACACGCTATACCCCCAGAATTCTCCTTTGTCTCCCCCGGAACGGAGTGTTATAAAATTATTAGTTTAGTTGAGAAAAGTTTATTAGTTATTTTCTGTCGTTATTAAGTAAGCAAACTAACATACAGTTAATATTAATAGGATAGTGTGCAGAATATTCATGCTGGCTCTAAATGTTACAGGTGTCTGTTTAAAATGTGAAGCTGTTGATAGGGAGAGAGTCAATGCAAAACGTTTATTTGGCTATCTCCCAAAAAACATGAGATCGCTTGTCACAGAATAAGTGGCAATGTGAATAAAATATGTTCAACTTTTATTTTACTACATAAAATTTTATAACTAGATAACATTTAATTAAATTACACATTGAGGGTAAACATGCAAACATTTTTAAGAAGGTTCTATTCTACATCTATTGGTACTCGTACCTTTATGTATATAGAAACAGTTCAGTGCAGTTCAGTTCTTTAAGAGCGTGCCATATATAGAAACAAAGAAGTACCGAAATTACTGGGCTTAGAAGGCTGAAGTTTGAGGAGAGTAGATAAGAAAAAAAGGACATTTCACTAGAGCGCTGGCAAACTAAGTTGCAGGCTACGACTCGTTGAAGCATAAAGCGTTTTTGGAAATCTCTTATCGAACAATAGTACCTGGTACCCAATACCTAACTTTATCAGGGAAAAACTATATGTATAGTCAAAAATAAAATATAATAGAGGATTTACAAAATTAATATATTTCAATACTTAGCAACTTTTGTAATATGTAGATTTTCGTATCAATATCTGAAAACTCTATTCAAAAGCTATCTTTGTGCTCACGAGCCGTGGTTTTAGTTGATGAATTTTTAGACTATGGTGGACTGGTATCAATCAAAGGTCACAGAAGTAAAAATGTTGAAAGCTGTCTGTAAAAAGTATACAACAGAAAAATGATAGATTACTTGTTTGGTAATAGCGCACATATAAAACAGTAGATCAATCCAACGAGCCAAGAGCAAATTATAACTTTTTTTTAGCTTGTCACTGTATCCTGCACACAGTAGAGTAGGCGGAGGGAACTTAGTGTTGTTTGTACTGAAAGATTATCCGTTTTCCACTTTCTTCTGAATTTAGGAGGCATTGCGTGTTGAGAGGCGGAACTCAACGCCGCACTTCGTCTCAACGCCACTATTATTACTTTTTAATGAATATTAAATAATAATAATAATAATAAATAAAATTTATTTCTCATCACATTGTATACAAACAGAAAGATAAGTAGGCAATCATGTGAGACTGACGCTTGTACTAAGCTCTGGGCTTGTGTGACGAGTCGCCAGGTTCCCACTCGCGGAAAGGCCAGAATATTATTTTAACATGATTGAGAAAACAAATAACAGTACAATAAGTTACATTAAAAGTTGATTGCGCGTGTGTGTGCGTGTGTCCGTGTATGTGTGTGTGTGTGTGTGCGCGCGTGTGTGTGTGTGTGTGTATGTATGTGTGTGTGTGAAGCTATTTTATTAGTTATACAGTATTGATTAATTTTATAGGAAAAATGGTTGGGAGTATAAGAATGTATAAGCGATTTTAAGGATGTATAAGGGATTTCAGAATGATCTAGTATATTTTTAATACATTTTGCAATTATACATATTAGTTAATTAATATTTTTTCAGTAGAATCGTACGTCATGTCTAGTAGCCAGTTGGTAAGAGCTTTTTTAGTTTTCAATTTAGTCATGCCGTAAAATAGTAATTTTGTATTTAACTTATTATATAGAAAGTTGCCAAGAAAAACATAAAACTTACGAGAAAAATTGGTTCTATGGGTGGTTGTAGGACATACAGTACCTTTTCTACGTTTGCTGATAATTAATTTTGGGTTATAAGCTAATTCTGTATGTTTTTTAAGAATCGTTTGTAGTACGAAGATCTGCCTAACAGTAAGTACATTCCATTGTTTATAAAGTTCACTTGTGGAATATAATATTGGAAGAAATGCACTTACTTTTAGGATAGCTCTTTGGGCTCTTTCGAGTTTTAGCATTTTTGACTTATAGCATCCTCCCCAAGACGTGATGCAATAGCCAATAACGGATTGGCAGATCGCAAAATACACTGTTTTAATAATATCACGGTCAGCAATGTGGCGTAGATTTTTGAATATGAAAATTAATTTGCGTAATCTTATTGTTAAATTGTTAATATGAGTTTCAAAGCTTAAGTGGTTATCAATATCTACACCTAAGTATTTAACTACGTTAGCACGTTGAAGCGGCTTACAGGAACAGCGAGACTGAAGAGGTAAGTTGCAGGAGTGAGCGGTTAGCTGAAGGTTAGACGAGATCGACACTTTGCTAATGGAGAAGGTTAAATATTTTGTTTTCTCAACATTCAATGTAAGAAGATGATCATTTAGCCACTTCTTGACTATGTTGATACCCTCCTGAGCTTGACAGTATACGTCAGTCCAAGTGCCAGCTTTGAAGACTAGGACCGTATCATCGGCAAACGTTATGATTTTACCATTAGCCAGAGAAAGTTGGCATAAATCATTTAAATAGGTTATGAAGAGCGTAGGGCCGAGCACACTACCTTGAGGTATTCCATATATTACTGGTAGGGATTGACTAGTATAATCACCAATTTTAACTATCTGGGAGCGACCATTTAAATATGATTTAAAGAGCTCTAGCGGTAGACCCCTAATTCCTAAGTATTCTAATTTAGTTATCAAGGTTGGAATCGAAACAGTGTCGAATGCTTTAGCTAAATCTAAAAAAACTGCAATACACTTCTCTTTATTATCTAAGCCTGTTACTATATGGTCTGTAAGAGAGTGCACCGCATCTGATGTTGATCTTTTCATACGAAATCCAAATTGATTTGTTGACAAGAGATTAAATCTTTCTAAGTAATGGACTAATCTATTATTTATTAGTTTTTCGAGACACTTAGATAGTGACGGTAAAATCGAAATTGGCCTGTAATTATCGACACGGTTCTTATCTCCGCTCTTATAAATAGGTATGATCAAGGCAGTCTTAAATGATGCAGGAAAGATTCCTGAAGTAAAAGCAAGGTTGCATATATATATCAAAGGAGGGATAAGTATATGTTTATACCTTTTTATAATCTTGTTGGGTATTTTATCAATACCCATGGCACAGTCAGCTTTTAAACTATCTATAATTTTATTCAGTTCAATCTCGTCAGTAGGAAGTAACATAAAAGAACTTGACAATTTTTTGGAGGAAGAGTGGTGCAGACATGAATTGGGCAAGAGTCTTTCTGCTAAATTTTTTCCAACGTTAGTAAAGTAGGAATTTACTTCATCAACGCTTTTTTGGGGTTCTAAGGCGGAGAGGAGGCTTGTGGCTGGTACTTGTTCCTTAGTTGGAAAGGCGGTCTTTTTCAATTTTTCCCATAGTTTTTTCTTGTCAGTGCTTGCCTTTTTAATATCCTGACTCTCAAAGTCTCTTTTAAGTTTCTTCAATAATGTATTACAAAAATTTCTATATCTTTTATACGTCTTTATCAAAATTTCATCGTTTGGTTTTTGTTTTAATTTTTGATGCATTTTGTCCCTATTGCGCATACACCTAAGTATCCCTGGAGTAATCCACGGCTTAGTCCTTATTTTTCTATTAGGTATATTTTTAAAGTTAGTGTTACTTAGTATTATATTACTTAGCAATGAAATCAAGTGTTTAGTAGCTTTGTTCACGTCATTATATGTGTAAATTTCAGAAAAGTCAATAGTTTTTATACATGAATCCAATTTTTCAAAGTTAATACGCTGACAAGTGTGTTTTTTAAAAGAATGTGTAACACATGAATCTAAAGTTAAAAAGAAAAAAACGGTCTCGTGATCAGTTATAGACGTTTGGGCGACATAACAATATACATTTAGTTTAGTTTTTATCATAACATGGTCTAAACAAGTGCGCCCGTGCGTGGGAAGGGTATGCCCTGCTAATAATCCATGTTCAGCTAATATATTTAGGTAGTAATTGCTTCTAGTATCGGGTGAGTGTTCCACAATGTCAATATTAATGTCACCCGTAATTATTATATTTTTATATTTAGAATAACTCTTAAGGAGTTTTTCTAGTGTTTCTATAAAACCAGTGGTATCCCTATGTCCCGGCGGTCGATAAATAGACATAACTATAATATCATTATTAATATTTAGTACTAAACAATTTGCATTTGTTAGGTTAGCCTCTTCAATGTTAATGTTGATACTTTCGAGATAATAAACAATAACCCCTTCGTTTTGGGTAAAATTACGAGTAGTAGAAGTACTATTATAACCCTCAATAAGCGGGGCATGGGATACAGATGGTAACCAACATTCAGTTAGTATAATAATATCCCATTTCACTTGGCTTCTATTTATTAATGTCAGGAAGCTAGACATGTTACGATTTAAACTACGTATGTTCTGTGTTATGACTTTCAGACATTTATTAGACATAGGGACTAGTGTCGAGCAATTTTCAATATCACACAGGGAAGAGTGTGATATTGAGAATTCATCGAGGTTATTGTTGATTACTTCCATGTCTTCTTTATAATTATCGAATTTTATTTATAAATAGGGGGAGACAAATTAAGAAACTAATGTGTACAGAACAAGTAATCAACAATATTAGATATATTAGTAGGTCAAAGTAGGTTATTATAGCATTTAGACAAATTACTACAAAATATAAATAAAAATAAACAAATGTGGAAAACCTTATAGGAATGTATGTATAAATAAAATTTTATCACTAACCGCAAAGAAATAAAATATTTATGAAGTTGGATTATCTTTGCCACTTTACAGTTTGCTTCAGAAAGTTTGATGACAAAGATGCATGAAGAGAATAATAATATTAAAAGTCGCGAGATTCGAGGATACGACGAGACGTGATAAAGAAATAAGGTTCCTTTAACGACCTTACAAAGCTTTCATCTTTAAGGTTGATTGCTGATTGTGTATTAGAACAATAGTAATAATATATTTGAATCTTCTTTGAAGGTACCAAGATTTGAAATCACACCTTTGACATTTTGGGGTTAAAAAATTAGATAATATTAATAATGAATTAAATAATTATTTGTACGGGAAATTTGATGACAAATTTCAAATAAGAAATACCTATACATTTAAATTTAAAATGTAAATTGGTAAAATGAGGAAAAACTTCTGCGAGCGCAAACTTTTGAAACTGAAATGCAAATGTCAATTTACACACAGTTTTATATAAGTGTACAGCTGTAGAAATTTCGCTGTTAAATTTAAAGGCAAGAGAAATATTGTACTTTTCTTTTTTATTATTTACTCTGTTTTTAGTTGTATCTGCAATGATCTTTGGTTGTTTTACGTTTTCTACTCTTCTCCAGTTTGGATTGCTGGTATTCCACTTTTGTTTGTTTTTTTAAATATTTTTACAAATTAAATTTGTTATAACCATCGCATTCTATCAGTTCGGATCCTACCACACAATGGAAAAGATGCGTGAAGAAGTTATATCGTAAAAATATTTTCGTTACTAGCAACTCAGTCGTAAACGGGAAATACATTAAAGAGGTATACAATTTTTTATTGAGATTTATGAACGATTCCAATAAGAAGCTTTTCATTACATGCTATAAAGAAAGGTCCGTTGTTTATTGTGTCAGTTGTATTGATTTTATGTTTATGTAAAGAGAAGAGCGTGTTTTGTTTTATAGAAGAAATAAGTCAATGTCTACGAATATTACGAAGCCTGAGATGTCACTCATTTTTCTCATTGCATCCATTTTAGAGACATAATTTTTATGTTTAGGCGGCGGAATTGAACGCTGTAAACATATTGAAATCATAAAATTTCTCCGTGTAATATTAATACCAGCGCGATTCCATGGCCTCTGAATGTAAGTTTTTTTTTTGAGTAAATACGTACGTAAGAACAATATATCTTTATACCATATAATCATTTCAATTACATATCAAAAATCAGCAAACAAATAAAATGCCTTACCTATCTAATATACTAAAAAATAAATGTAGAGACCTTCTCCTTTAAAATTGAACTTAACATAAAAAAAAGTGTAATTACACGCAGTTTGTCATTTGTCACTCAGTAAACGTCACAGCAACAAATAGCATCAGTAAAATTATATAGGAATAACAAATAATAAATAATACAATTTTTAATTTTTAATAGCCTTCAAAAAGGAAACGAGTTTTCATGAACTCGATATTAAATGATTTTAATTGATCTGTTTTTAGAACTGTTGTGTCATTTTATCCAGAAAGCCATGAGATGATGCAATTTTTATGTCTATTTTATGTCTATTTATATGTGTTTATACCGTTAGTTTCACGTTAAATTATCTATAATATAGTTAAATGTTCACATTTGGTTTACAAACATTGTAAGAAAAATATATGCTTAAATAACTTTAAAAATCTCTTTTTAACAACTTTAATAAAGTAGCAAGCCGTATAAATACATTTTGTAAGCTAAACTAACTAAGAAGAGGTTAATATTCAAGGTTGAAAACACAATTATCCTTAGTTCGAGAGAGTACTAGAAAAATAATAGGCTATTTGATGCGGTCGCACAGCAAAAGCGTCTAATGAGAAAGTTTCCCTGCATAAATAACTACCAAGCTTACTGGCTGCTGAAGCTTACTTTTTAACTTGGTAATTAGTATTTTTAAAGCGATAGTGAATAAATAAATAACCTATACTTAATAAATGAAAACACCACAATGAATATAGCTAGTCATGACGAAGAGGCACAGGCGTGTGACTGTGCTACAGGTTGTGGGTTCGATTCCCACTCTAGGAAATGAAATATGTAATATTTTCATTTTTAGTTCATTCAACGGTACTCTACACATGTACCTCCAAAATTCTTCCGAAAAGGGGCAAGGGAGTGTCTTAACACTAACTGCCTACCCTTCTGTGTGATGAGGATACAGCGTAAAGCTAAAAAAAAGAATATTATGTATGCTATTGTGAACATATATACATACTTATGTGTACATACACGCATAGGTCACTTATAAATTAAATTATGTATTATACGTAAATGAAATGTGCAAATGTTTATTATATTTTTTTCTTTTATTTTAAGTATTAACAATTTAACATATAAAGCTACTTAAATAAAAAAAACTTATCAATTTAATCGACAACTTTAACAATATTTATTAGGGAAAACAAAAAAAAACCTATCAAAAAGTTGCAAGGGAGCCAGTCAGATGGAGAGACCCACCCTGGTTTGTGCAACCATTACGTAAACGCGGTCGATACGGCTGTACCACTCGGGGTCGTGACAATGAGAACCTATATTTGAGTATTGCGATAGATTTAATGGAAGATAAACTGCTTATCTTTTGCTTTTATTTAAATGATCCAGCTTGTATTTATATAAGAATAGAATATTCAAATTATAGTAAAAAATATCATAATAGCTACTACATATGCAAGTTAGCGATTAGGTCAAGCAATTTCTGGCCTTAATACTTATTAAATTTAAAATTAATTATATTATAAGAGTCACTTTCAATGAGAATACCACAATAAATAAGTAACATATATTAAACTCTTGTAATATTATGAAGCTAATTCAAACCTAAAGCTTTAAGTGTTTCAAATTATTGTTCATAAAGTTCTGCCACTCAGGACGCAGTGCCTCCAGAATTCGTCAGAAAGTGGGGAACGGAGTGTCTTAACACTAGGTTCCCTCTGCTTACCCTGCTGTGTGCGGGATATAGCTTGAAGCTGATTTAAAGTACCTACGAGATCTAAAAAAGAATATCTTGCTTGTCCTCAGCACAAACAATGTACAAACACTCGTACATCTAAAAAGCAAGGACATAGATTACACATAATTTACGACAGTGCCCATCTGGCCCACAAATTTGGCGCGCGGCGAAATTTAGCATATTACCACGACTTGATGAATGAAATAGTGTCAACTACGTTTTCGTAAATTCAATATTATGTTGCTAATATGATTTGCATTACAGTGCTTTTAAAATATATAATATGTATTTATTCTATTTATATAATAGGTATTTATTTGATAGCTTTAATTATAATTGTATCGTACTATTAGTTTTTGTTAAAAACAAAGGTTGCCTGTAAGAAATCACTTATAGCGATAAGGCCGCCTATGCAATGTATCTAAATTACAAATTTAATTGTATTTTCTTTGTGCAATAAAGTGTTTTTGATTGATTGATTGATTGATTATCATCCATCAAACAATAAATCATTGTATAAATATATTATATGTTTTATTTACATATACACATATTAGATTTGAGCACAGTCGTTGCGCAGGGCCTTAAATGTGTGATTGTAACGCTACTGCTGTGGGTTCGATTCCCGTTCGTGGAAATGAAGTATTTATTTAAATTTATATATTTATGTCTTCGCTCTGGTGTCGAGGCGAAGCGCAGCCTTCACTCAACATGCAATGTCTCCAGAATTCGACGGAAAATGGGGAACGGAGTGTCTTAGCACTAAGATACAGCGTGAAGCTGATTTTTTTCAGATATTTAAATCTAGAGAGAGAGAGAGTTAGAGAATCAAGTACGACGTATTTCATTTGTCTTAACTTTTAAACGGCGTTGATTGGAAAATTAGATACAAAAAACTTAAGTTACAGAGCCTGTTACAGGACTTGAAACCTAAAGAATTTTAATATAGAGAAGTTAAAAGATATTATGAATTTCACATCAGTGATATCTGATTTAAAAGGCGTACATGCAAACTACAATATGATTAAGGGAAAAACGTGTCCGTTCTAGATAAAGGCATGTACGGTTTTCTATTCACAGATATGATATAACTGGAAGTGAAAACAAGTAATAGGGCTTTGAATAGATTGCTACAAAAATACAATTACAATTATTATTTGCTACCCAATGACGCTATACTTATATCCCATATGATAGTTTTAAAATAAAGAGAAAAGAGAGTTTTAACACAAGTTATGTGTCAGCTTTATGACACATAACTCTTAAATAGGATAGAGGACTTGTTTAAACAGGTTGGGGCGTGAAGATAAAAATCTATGTATAGAATTGGGCACACGCAAGTTCCATTCCTATAAAGCAAACTAGAAACTACCTCAATGACATTAATAAAAAAAACTATTTTATTTACTACAAAAAGCATGAGGACCCCCCGAAGGACATGTATGAAGAGGTTGATGACAGTGGACGAGGCGAAAAAGGTAAGTAGAGACCGTAGCGTTTGGCGCTCCGTTCTCTTTGACTACCCCGCAAGGGATAAAGCGTGAAGCTATGTATGTATGTAAAAAACTGTTTAAAGAGTTTGTATACACTAAGTGCTATATTTATACATTGTAGGTCTGAATATTACCTAGTACATATTTAGCCACTACAGTCTACACTTCCACTTCCAGCTACACCTATTTCGCCTTAACGGTCATGGAAGAGCGCCAAAGCAATTAAATCGTGCAGCCGAACGCGACCGTTTCTCCCTCTCTAAAAGATTCTCAACGAATAGCTAGCATTTAGTCTTGCATCTTAAAGGATGTTTGACCGACATCTGATTTACATACAATGTTTTTTAGTTATATTATATTTATATGCAATTTTAAAACAGTGTATTGTAATTATTGAATCAACTAAAAATCAATTTTGTAATGTTTTGCAATTTAAATAAAGATTACGTAAATTAAAATAATTTTTAATAATATGCAAAATAAAATATTAAGAAAATATATTATAAACAATTACTATATAAAAATGTTTTATAAAACAAGTAATTCGATTTTGGACAACTCTGACTCCATTGAAAATCAGACGCTATGTGGGCATTACTTTGAATAAATGAGTGAATTTAAATAAATTTAAATATCTCTGAACAAGTTACCAACAAGACAATACGAGAACAGTAATTTAAGTAAATGTCATACATACAAGTTGTGTTTCATATATACATATTTCATGACTCTAACGTAGAAATAAACACAAACAAGTGTGTCAAATTGTTAATCAATGCTTGTATTTTAAATATATTTGACAACACAATTATAATTTTATATTTTATCTATAATTTTATATTATGTAAGTTTTTTACATTTAATTTTGCTTATTTATCTTTTTAGGATTTCTTATGTTGTCGTATTATATCTTTTGTTTAATGTTTGAATACATAAACATGAAAAGTAATTGAGGTTTACCTAAATAAAGTAATATAATATGTGTATTACTTTAGATGGAATGACCGCTAACCACTGACCACTCCTGAGATTATATTACTTCATTTAAGTACATTCTTTAACTAAGAATACATTTTAAAATTTACGTCACTGAATATAACTAGGAATAACAACTAACATATTTATAGGTATTAAAAAATAAGCATTTTTTTATTTATATTAAGCTAATAACGTTTGACATTCTTAGTCAATTAGATTTTTATATAGAGTTGAATCCCGCACACCTTATTAACATACTTTTCAAAAATAACATTTTTTATTTTCACAAAACTAAAATAGCACTAAGAAAGAACCGTTTTTAATACATATAGTTAATTATTCTGTGTAGATGATAATATGAAGCTGAAAAGTAGTTCTCATTTTTGTGTCAGTTGTGGCTTAATCTGTTAAATATCACGCTTTCGTATCGTATATTAAAAATGACAAGCTGACGATGGCAAGCTTCCGAGAATTTTCTCCAATATAAAAAGTGTGTAGTGCTGAAGGAAAAACTTTCTCAGACGTCTTTACTAATAATGGCTATTTTAAAAAGACAAGAATCTTGAAAGACCTTCGATGCAAATTATAAAAGATCTAAATTTATTTAAATTAAATTAAGAAAATCGAAATATTTCAATATATTAATTATTTCTTTATGGAAGATGTTTTGAAAAGAACTATAATAGTACCTACTTATGTTTACTTTTTAAATATCAGACAAATATAAGTTTTTTATAATACAGATTAATATACTAATATTTTCCAGAGTGTATGTGAATTTATATGCCCTATTTATATCCCTAGTGAAAAAAAAATCGTTGTAAAAATAAAATAAAAGTTTACTACTATTAGTTTATATTTCTTAACAAATACACTTTCTCATACCTCACGAATATACTTTTATTAAATTAGTGAATAAATTTAACATTTTTAAATATAAATTATTATAAAAAAATATATTTAAAAATATAAAAAACCACTCTTCCGGCGGGCGGGACAAGGGTCCAAGCCATCGGTGGTTAGGGCTCCAGAGAGTGGAACCTCCGCACAATACGCGCCGTCTCAAGTAAAACTGCCTTCGGCATCCAGTTCTTGATTCAACAGCTAAGCCTCTTAAGATGTTGGTCCTCATATTATTACTGTAGGTAGATATCATAAGTTATAAAAAGCTTTTTTTATTACAGACAGGTATTTTAATATTTAATATTATTATAACAATAATGAATAGAGCCTGAAATTCATTGTTGAACTTCGAATTGCGAAGGAATGGTTAAAGTTTTTGTGCAAGGGTCCGGAGTTCGGGTACGTAGCGTCAGGCGGTCGATACGGCGGCGCAGCCCGCGGCGCTCCTACTACGGAATCGCCAACTTTTTAATACCTCTTTTTATATTCTCCTCGTCGTCATTGCCACTTTTTCTTTTACTGTTCCACAATTAATACGTTTACAGTACACAAAAGTTGGATGAAAAGTATCGAAAAACATTTAAGGGTGGACGTTTGTATAATTTACGTCCCTTTGCGGATTTAGAAACAGATTCGGGAGGATCATTACGGATTAATGTCGTTCCAGTTTTTCTTATTTATTGAACCTTTTATGTCGTCATCCCAACTCGCTCTTTTCATTTATGCACATACATACTAATACATAAATATACCATTAAGTATTTTTAACAGAATAACATACTTTATTTGTGAGTAAAGTTGTGTTATCTTTTATTTTTATAGGGTGTATAAATATTAAAAGTATATTAATAAAGGGGAGAATAATTTATTAATAGCAACTTAATATAAAAACTCTTTTTTTTATTTCAGGTAAGTTCTGATACTACGATGTAAAAGCGCTGCTAAAATAATTATAAGTCTATCGCCTCTTGCCTACAAAGGTAAGTCAACTGATTAAATTAATATTTTTAAAAGACTAAATAATATAATACACGTGAGCTACCCTGAATTTACCCTTGTTTAATTTAGAATTTTCTTTATCCTTCTAAAATATTAATTATATTTTAGATACGTTTTAAAACTATTGTTTATTTAAATATGTCATATAATACATTTTATATTATCAAAATATGTACTGAATTCATAATACCGATTGCCAAAATGCTTAACCAAAAAATATACTATAATACGCTTTGGTTAATTTAATTATGCACATAGAGCTAAAGCACTGGAATAAATTCCACAAGTTACTTTATGTTTTTTTGTTTTGAAATATATCCTTAACCACACTGATGATCTACAAACATTGCCGCACGTCTCGCAAGATGTAAGCAAGGAAGCCGACTCAAGGACATATGCGGACTTTGTTTTTATATTATTTATCACTAGCTTTTTCCTACGGCGTCGCCCCCGTGGTCAATAGAAATAATGAAAAATTTTAATTGTGTTTGGCACATGACACATTAGAAGTGCCCGACGTACTTTTGACCATACCATATTAATATAGAATTACTTCTCTGCCAAAAAGTTTCTTTTCATTTGGAACGCAGTTCCTAGGGTACGTGCGTTTAACCAAACAAACTCTTCGTCATTATAATTTTAGTGTGCATGTCATGAATGTCAGATTCGTTTACTTTTTTTCAGTGAAAACTTAGAATCAAGACGTTCAGTTCTTCGCTTCACGCGAATTCGATACCATCCAAGTTAAATGGCAAAACTCATCGGCGTGCTTTAACGTTTATCTATCTCTGACACGCTAGGGATACAACGTGCAACTAAAAAAAATAATAAACATGTTTTACTAGATATGTTAATAATCACTATAACAATAACGAGTAAAGCATTTATCTTGTTGAAAAGCGGCAAATAATAAAAGATTATCTTCGCGGTCGTGGCCATCATGTAGTCACGTTATTGGCTTTTGTTCTTATTCTTTCGGCGTGTTATTCTTACCACAGTTTCACGCCATTTCGTTCTGTTGGTCGTCATTCTGGTGCACTTATGCAATTGGCCTCCTACAGCTGATTTTATTGGGTCGTTCCATCGCAGGGACGATGTACCGCGTGGTCTGGTACCCTCTACTCTGCTCAGCACCACGAGCTGTTCTATGGAGTCGTTTTCTTGTCTGGAGATATGACCGAAAAACTTAAGAATGCGAACCCGCCATAGACTACAATAGCTTTTAGTCGTTCTTTGATGCAAAGTTCTTGAAGTATAGACACTTTTGAACGGAGTTCTGTCCACGATATCTCAAATGTCTGTCTCCAGAACCATATGTCCAGTGCATTAACCTTTTTCTTTTCCGCTACCGGCAAGCTCCATGTCTCAGCGGTATATAGAAAAATAGGGAAACAAGAGTTCGAATCATTCGCACTTCAGTGGACATGGTGATTTTTCTTTTCTTCCATATGTTTCCAAGCCTTCAATAAAAGATACTATTTTATTTAAATAATTTAATATTTAACACTTTTTAATATATTTTAAGAGACCTGTTAAAAATTTCAGTTACTCACATGTAAATACCAATTTGAATTCTGTATAACAGTCATTTCATTATTGTCTCCAAATTGCTGAATATGGTACATTTTACCTAACAATTTATCATTGTCACCAATGAAATATTTATGTTTGGATATTAATCAACGTAGCTCGCTGAATTGAAAATAAATTATGCGATTTGCGGGATTTCTTGATGATTTCATATATTTTTTATCCTATCTGACACCTTTTCTAGAAAAAGAATCTTTTATATGAAAGGGAAGGCTGTTGCCATGCTGCGCTACTAGCGTTTGTTTCTATATTTGCTTTTTGTATAAGCACTTGACATTCATTTTAGTTCTCGTGAATTTTAAAATGGTTCGTAAAATGTAAATTCCAGTATATATTATAACAATAATAAAAAAGAAATTATATTTTAGTCTTTAATAATGTCTTCTTGTAGTCCGCGTATTTATAATATTGTTAGAAATCGGACGTGTTAACGTTTTTAAAAAAAAACAAGATAAAAACACATATCTTTTATATGTTTCTAAATTATTTGGAAAGATTCTATGTAATTGCAATAAATGATGTCTGTCACCCAATAACAATACTTCACACGAATTTCCTTCCAATCAGGGCCGTAGCCTACAAGGAACTGCCCCCGATTGACATTTTTTTTCGACTCGGCTTTATTGCTGTTGACCTGGACTGGTCTTGACAGCGTCACCGGGCAGGATTGACACAATTCCATTGCTTTTATAGTCTTTTTCACCCACATCTACCCTCTTTTACATGAATTTGTTAACAATATTACAAGTACATATAAATGTATATAGAATAGTGTTTCTTTGTACTAGAGTACACAACCACACAAGTATGGTTTAGACAAGGCAGGACGTAACTAGCTTTCTATTCAGTGCTACAGTCGCTAATGACATGCTAATGAGAGTGTAAATGTTGCTGAACCAGTTCATATATTGTTTACTGTTCGACGAGCCATCAGCTGTTTCTTAACTTTACGTAATTATTTAAACTTATTTAGTGTAATTTTAGGTGACGAAAATGAGGTCACGTTATAATACAAATGTTAAGGAGTTTAAAAATAAATCAGCTTCACGCTGTATCCCGCACACATCAATATAGGCAGAGGGAAGCTAATATTAAGGTTCTCCGTTTCTCACATCCCCCCCGAATTCTGAAGGGATTGCGTAGTGAGAGCCAAAGCGAAAAATGAAAATATACATTTAAATAAATATTTCATTTTTTCGAGTGGAGATCGAACCCACAACCAGTCACGTTTACAGTCACACTTTGTGCCCCTGCACCAGGACTGGGTTTGAATTATTATTTTATTTATTAAAAGCTTTAAGTGTGAACGCGATTTTTAAGAGTTCAACAACTTAAAGAATATTTCCATTTTATTTATTTCTATTGTACCCGTCTAGCACGATAAGCTGCTGGGTTGGATTATAGCCACATAGGCAACATCTCTAAAATGAAAATCTCGCTATATGCGAGAGGTAGTCAGGTCTCGAGCTTTTTCTGAAATTCAAGCTAAGCTTAGCCAGAACCCTTTTCATCTGATACCTCACTTGAACTAGCGGCTTTAATACCAAATTTTGCCTTCCTTTTAAGGCTATTATTTTTTAAAATTTAACCGCAAATGTAGTTTTCAGATTTTTTCCTGAACTAGTACTACCTGTAGATGTAAGTTGCCAAATTTTATTTTTAGGTCAACTAGAAGTACTCTATTAATTTTGATTCCCTTTGTAGTGAAATACTGTTTTGTTTGAAATATAAACGGCCATACCGATACGCGTAAATGTATATGTATAGAAATATATTTTTTTTAGGAAATCATGGGACCGTAGATTTGTATATCATACATCAAATATACCTATAAAAATATATCTTTGTTATGTAAGCGCTTTAAAGCAAATTTAAAAAACAAATCAAATTACAATGTCGGTCTGTTATTTCAAAACAACTGTTTTTTAAGGGCTTATATGTAGTTAAAACACAAACAAACGATTTTAAAATGTTTGTTTGGTTGTCTGTCTTTTTGTTCGTCCTTTAAACTGACTTTTCCAATTTTTTAAGGACAGATAAGAATTATAAATCGTTTATTTCAAAATTTTTATGTCTGTCTGTCTTTTTGTGGAGAAATATACGCTTATTTTTATCCCGAAATTTCGGCGAGATTGGAATTTCGTCACTTTTATTGCGACCGACGT
>JAEBDU010013171.1:821272-876107 GCA_016802625.1 Heliconius numata
GATCCCGAAAACCTTTAGTTTAGCTTACAGAGATCCCTGTATGTATTGTACTTTAAAAATAATTTATTATTTATGTTTTTATAATAGTTAACTTTAATTCATAAAAAACAAATAACTTACTCTTCCTTCATCTCCCTGTGTATTGACATTTTGAGAGCTTCAATTAAATTTTCGTTATTAAGTAAGAAAATAAATTTTATAAAAGTAGTAAAAACAATTATAAATTTTTAACAAGGTTTTTTAAAATTGTTCATGGATTTTTGTATATATATGTATATATACTTACGGCACCGCCTCACGGCAAAGTTATATTTTATTTGAACACAGTCAACATCCCTATACTAGAAGTTATCGCTTTGCAAATAATACGAACAGAGGAACCTTTACGTATTGTGTACCTAAAAGATAGCGTTTGAAACAAAGCGCGATCGCAAGACTCAACTGAAGTGCTCTGAAATGATTTCTGCACGTGGAAAATACGGAAAATAATGAATTGAGAAAGATATGGGATGAAAGTTGCAAGAAAATGAAATATCGATTTGTTAGTGAAGCCTATATAATGTTACTATTGCATAGTCCGGTAACATTTAACTCTAGAGTCAAAAATAAAAATCTTTTCTATGGTGTCGAGGCAAAGGGTGGCGTGGAGTTCCGCCATTCAGCACGAAATGCCTCCTGAATTTGGCGGAAAGTGGGAAGCGGAGTGTCTTAATACTAGGTTTCCTCTGCTTATCCTGCTACGTGCGAGATATAGCGTGAAAAAGGATGCTTTCTCTAATGACATACCCATAGCACACAAATTCATGAATGCCGAAATTAAATAACCAAATAAAATATAGCAACGTAATATGAAACTTAGTATTTAGCATAAATTAAAAAATGTATATTAAGATTATTATTTATTAAAATTATATGTAAATCCTCCATTAAAATTACATTAATTATATTCAATGTTTGTATACCGTTTACTTCTAATTATATTTGTAATGTTACGTTTATAACAACATTTTTCTTTGCTTCTCGTACACAAAGTAATTTAATTTAGAGAATTAGGTATTATATAACGATATACACAGCTACTTTTTGTACCGACGTCAATACTTCTATCGTGGATCTGCTGAATGTTTGTAATTTTGCATTAAGTTTCATATAAATGACATTTAATAACTAAAAACAGATATTCCGTATAAGTTAACCATAATATTATTAAACATTGTTTAAAGAATTTATTAGCTTAGTAGGTTATATTACATTACTGACCACCGCTCATGGCTTCAACGTGTGTTCTTACGTATTAAATAACAATGTATTTTCTATCTTTTATGAATATAATATATTGTTATAGCAATATTATAAATGCAATATTTATACATTAAAGCTTAAAAAAATAACTAAAGTCATCAAAATTACTCCTATACGCTGCAAAATTTGCGATTAAAATTTTATTAGATGCCTACCCGAGCACGTACCACGTAACGTCCCGTATTCGCATAGCATAAAAGAAATAGATTTGAATAATATACTTAATGTTTATAGGAAATTTGTATAAGGAAATATTTATCATTATGTATAAAAAAAACGTTAATTACCATAAAAAAAGCAGTTCACCATGAAAATAGAACATAATCACTAATAAATATAACTACAACATAAAAAGCAACACTGGTCGTTATCATCGCATTGTATAAAGTGCACTTGTCCTTATCAAAAACGTTATCGAAACATCGATTTGTTATATGCTTCTGTCGTCTATTTATTAATGGTAATTAGAATACGACATAGACAATGTCTTCCCAGTCCCCATAAGAGATGACGTTACAAGTAAGGCTTGAAGTAGCCAACTATCGCTAGCAGTTTCAAAGATTTGAGTTATTTATGCGCGAGGGATGTTCCAGGTCGGTGCGTCCCCCAGCACAGCGGGGGACCGTCTCCACACAGCGGATGGCTCAGCCAGCGCCGGTCCCACAGTCCTCTTTTAACCGCGAGTGAGCGCGCTGCCTCCCGCGGCGCGCACCTCGCACCTCGCACCTCGTCGGAGGCACATGCATACGAAATGTCACTCAACTATATACGGTTTCTGATAGCGGCCGATTAGTAATTAGTACCGCTCGGGGCACGACCGCCGCTCTATTGTTTATTATATATTATTTATTATCACTTACGCGGTTTTGGTTTTAATTTCGAGTGCGTACGGCATAAATGGAATGTGTAGTTAAAATTCGAAACCTTGAAGTTACGGTGTTTTTTGTGTAGTTTTTTCTTGAAGAAATCACACCGTTCGAGAGGATAATTGTTGCAGCGCGTGTGTATATTGTTTTTGCGGTTGACGCGCCAACTTTAACGTTTTAGTTTTAGAAGCAGGAAACTGCTGTTAAAGTTAACCGGTGTTCATTTAGTTATTATACATGTGACACAATGGATACGACAAATTTGATGGGAGCTCTTCAATCCGGTTTGTGTTTACAAACGCATAGCTAATTGACCTTGACGGTGAGGACAAAAACAATGGAATGTATCGTAGTAATTATATATTATTATTAAATAATCTTATCTATATAAAGAGCAAAGCTTATATACATACAATCAACCCTATTATAATTCCTGACACGTAATAACGGGGGTAGGTAGGTTTTAGAGTACAATAATACTATATAACTCCCAACCCATTTAGACACAATAACATGACTGTAACAGGCGATACAATGATTAACATAATGGCATACACCTTAGTTAAGCAATATTTCATTATAATTATTGTCAATGAATGGAAAAACTCTTGCTTTTGTAAACATTTATATATATTTACAAGCAGCCTACACGCGGCTTCGCCCGCTTAAATTTATTGTTATATTATAGACAAACTATACAAAATCTTTACATAAATAGTATCCTATGTGTTTGTCTGATATATAAGCTATGTTACTTGAAAGTTTCATCTAAATCTGTTCAGTAGCTTTTGCGTGACAATGGACCAAACATTCATCCTCACAAACTTTCACATTTTGAATATTAGTAGGATAATATTACGTATATGACAATAAAATCGATGTACTTAGGTCACTTATATTTTTTATAGTGTTACATATAATAAAAAATGCAATAATAAAAACGACGGCTATTTTAAAAACAATAAAATTTTATCATCACATTTAACATGGAAATTTAAATTATAGATTTTATTCTCAAATTGAAGTCTTCGTGCAAATGGTTATATATCACGCGGGTAAAGTTCCTTCACACTAGAATCTTGGGAGTCCCGTCACGATTTTACCTAAGCGACATGTTTACGTTTTAACATTACAACTGATCCCTATCAGCGAATATCTCGAAATTTACAACAAAATATAATATTCACCTCTTTTTACCTGCTATGTTATATCTTCAATATCTATTATATGTTAGTAAAATATATGTAACGAGTAAGTTTTTTATCTTCACGCATTCCCCTCGTTTTGCGGACAGGCGAAGAGAAGGAAGGTAATATATGAGTCATATTTGCCACTTGGAAGCATTGCGTGATAGGCGAAATCCGAAGCCGCACTTAGTCTAGCCTGACTGAATAGGAATCTATATATTGTTTTAGTACCTACATATATATAATAAACATTTATGCAAAATTTGTACCTAAGATTTCACAGACCAATGCATTGTGCCATTGTGAAATTTATTATTTTAGATGTTTTAAATTTATTTAGTTTTTTTTAATAAAATAAATAATTAATATTTTAAATAAAATAATATATATTAATTTGTATGTAGTAAATATAAATTATGAGACTTCTTGCTCAGAATCGTAGGTTACTCACCTTATAAACGTTAACGAGGACGATATTCTCTGAACCAGTTCTAATTATTAATATTATTTACATTTGAAGTCAACAATAAATAGACGTAAAACTACTGTTATGTTAATTTAACCCCTCTTATTTGTTCTATCTATTTTGTTGGTATGGAGGGTATTATTTTAGTTAAATTTAATTATTTTAATTAAATTATATATTTAAATTTTATTGCTTACTATTCTCGTTTACATTGTAAGGCCCGCGTGTTGTATAGTAATTTTATCAAAATCCTGTCTCTTATCGACAATATGAAAATATTAAGTAGATAATAAATAGACTAATTTACTAAGTGCCTGCTAAAGCTTCGTTCGCTATAATGTTTTTTAGTCGTTATTCTATTTTACACACCCTTGAGAGTTAAAAAAATCTTAGTTATTTCAATACTCACGTCGATATTTGTTCTTGTATATAATAGCTCGATTCATATAGACTGTATATTCTCGACGAGTAAACTGTCAATATATATAGATCTGTCAGTCATATTTTCCTTTCGTTTTGTTTAGGTTTCGCAAAATACTGAATAGATTTTGACGATATACAAGAATAATGTTATGTTTTGTGATAATAAACAAATGATTTCTTACTCCATTGTAATGTGTATATATAACATACTCGTATACTTAGTCGAACCTCTACTGCTGGCTAATCTAATCAGTCAATTAGTATTTTATTTATTATGACTAGTGGCCGCCTGCGGCTGTGGCCATTGGGTGGTCTCTGTTACCATTTCCCTACTACTTCCATTTACTACGTGTTATTACTACATGATTGAAATTTAGAGCCAACATTTAGAGATATTGTTTCATCTAAACTTAGTTTGAGGCCGAGTTTTTTTCTTTTCAAAAAATATGAAAAACAATTGAAGTATAACCGCTCTTCCGAGTTAATATTGAATACCACAATGATTGGCCTATGCTAATGTGCCATTTCTTTATTGTTTTAAACTTAAGCTGGCCTTCTGTGATCCTTCTTCAGAAGTTTCTTCTCCTGATATTTATATGTCAATGAAAAATGCCTATCACACTAAAGAACTTTTGCTATGGCGGCATTTCATTATTTAGGAATAGTTTGGCTGAAGGTTCCAAATCTTGAATTTTTATGCCAATAGAAATGCTAATCACGCTCAATAACTTTCGTTAAGTCAGCGTTTTATTATTTCTTTTAGTTTTGCTAGACTCATAGTTATATTTGATTTCAAAATCAATATAGTCTAGATACTGCCTAGGTCTTATAGCTGCAAAAAATAATTCCAAAGACAAAAAAATAAAAAATAAAGCTGGCGAAGCCGCGTTTGGGTTGCTAGTATTTAATATACAAACAGAGCTTTGTGAGGGTGTAAGTAATGTACCAATTTTAAAAGTTGTTCCAATTACAAGTAATTTCTCGTATCAGGTACCTATCAACCTTTGTAATATAATCTTATAATGAATGTAGCAACGAATTTAAAACTCTGCAAAACAAAAAATGTTAATTGGGTGAAGTAAATTACAGATTAAGTAGAATTAGCAACAGAGTAAATCAATATAAAAAAATATGTATTACTTTCGAGTTTTAAATAGAAGTTGAACTTTTTTTTACTTAAAAAGTAAATATTTTATTTATTCCTTTTGTAAACTATTTACATTAAATTGATTACGGTGTCTGTATGTAGGTATAGTTTGATTTCTTAACTAAGCAGACATTTTGTAAGATTTAACGATCTTTTTCGACTTTTATATTTAGTTTCACTTTTGGCAAAATAAATATAACAATGATAACAATGCAAATAAGCATAACGTGCGAATATGGCCACTGAAAGTGAAACCAGAGATGGGATATGAAGCAATTATCAACATATTTTATTTCACATACTTAAGTATAAAAACTTAGGTAATTCAATTCTTTGAAACGTCAGCGATGGTAAGTACCTATGTGGTAAAACTTTCTGCTGAATATGTGAAACAAATTCATTTAACTATATAAAATAGCTTAAAATTTAAAAATAAGGAATATGTGTAATCAATAAAAATTTCCTGTTTCTTTTTTTACCTTAATGTTAAGACACTCCGTTCTCCAAGCAACGCCCGAAATCCAGATATTGCGTGCGGAATATTTTCAATGTTTAAGTATATAATTTATATACGTAGCGCAAGGAAAATACTAACTTTGTTGTGTTATACAACAATCAATTTATATTACTTAAAGAAATTCCATACCTCAGAAATTTAATCGAGTTTCCTTAACCGATACTAATCGAGGAATTCGCATTAGACTATTTTACGAATTTTCTCGTTAATTGCATAGTTTCACACCAAAAGTTATAATGGTTCAGGACATATTTACGTGTAACGAAATTAGTTCATATTTATTTATAAAATATATAGTATAAATAAAAAATATTTTATTTTAATTCTATTGAATAACTATGTGAAAAAGCTATAATATGTCAGTTTTACTGATAAATTTATATCGTTAACAAATGGTGAAACCCTATGTTTATCAATATAAATTTATGAAACCCTAAGTTTATCACATTCACAATATTTTAATTTAATTTTATTTACAAAACTAGCGACCCTCTTGCGGCTTCGCCCGCTTTTACTACTGGATTATTCATATATTGTATGTTTGCAAAGCACTTAAGATAATGTGAAAATTAATTAAACTCTAATGCAACCCGTATTTTCGTAGTTTCAATAAGGATTTTCCAATTGTTTTACACAGCAAGGATTTTTTAGTAGGTACCATAATTTTAAATCTGTGCTACTAACCTTTTCAAGTACTTATTAAAATATATTTAAATGACTATTTTTAGATAGTTAAATGACTACCTACTAATAACTACTACACAATATATGAAACCAAATATATCGCGCTGAAATAATACATTCAACTCCAATTATCTAATACGTGCAAACGCATCTAAATCTTCGTTGCTATAGAGGCAGGCGGGTTTTTTTTTCGAGCTTGTGGTTAATTCTGTCCCTTGTGAAAAGCAAGCATTACGTGGCTGCCTGTGAGGTAAATTAAATAGAATGCATCGGCCGGGAATCGAACCCGGGCCGCCCGCGTGGCAGGCGAGCATTCTACCACTGAACCACCGATGCGTGTAAGGCAGGCGGGCGCGGCGGACGCATGGCGAGTGGTGAGCCGTTTCGCAGCAAGGATTTTTTGATATTGTAACAACTTCTAAAGTACTTATTAAAATGAAAAACAGCAAAAGACAGTTTTGATCTACATTAAATGGCCAACGTAACTAATATACTTATTTATATGCTGAGAGTAAGGGATAAGTGAAACTTGAGTAACATACAGCTGATGTGTCAACGGCGGGATGTGTCAATAATTAAGATTAATGCGTTTTTCTGTAAAACTATTCGCAATTTCGAAATAGTGCAGAAAGCAAATTTTATCTTCGTTTAACGTAGAAAATTAATAAAGTATTTTAAAGGATAAGGATTAATACCGTAATGCAAAAATATGACTCACAATAAAAAATATATTGAAATTATTATTTTTAGACAGAAAAATGATCACTACACGTTATTCTTAAAAGAGACGAATATGCCGTCGCAGACTTTTTTGTAGATCTTATTAAGAGGAACAATCCTCCAGTACATTTTTTTCATGTAGTACTTACCAATAAAGCAGCGCATGCGCGAAAGTGTCTCAACGGGTAGGTTTTTTAAAATATGCAAAATTAAATGTACATTTTTCAATATTTCTGAGAGATTTTCTTAATATTTTTTTCCGTAACAACCTTCTCCTAATAATAACAAATACAAAAAAAAAAAAAATTAGTGAAATCGGTCCAGTCATTCACGTGTGTTTCCGTGACCAAGGAAAACGGGCTTCATTTTTATATACAGGGTGGAAGAGGCAGCGCTTCTTTTACTGAAACTGCATATAGGGTAAAATATTTCAAACCCAGAATTAAAAAAAATAACCAAGGTACCGCAACGGTTTAGACGTAGGATTTTTTTTTCATTTCACGATTTTTATCCATACCTGTATTTCGTGTCACGCACACATACGTATGCGACGTTGCCGCTTTGACAGGTAAGTGTGTGCGTGCCTATGTTATACTTTACAAATGGCGTTTTATTTTAAAACGATAATTTTATTATTTATTTTGTTTGAAAAAATAACTTTTTCATTTTTGAGAATTATTTTTTTTCCGAATTATATTAGGCTTTTATAGAGTAATTGAAACTGTAGTTTCATTTAAAGTGGCGCTGACACTTCCACCCTGTATATAGATTATAACAATATGAGGTAGTATGTATCTAATATATTATTACATAAATTTACTTAGCACAAAATTATTTGACATATGATAAAACCTTCGACCGCTTTATACAGTAATTAATTATTGAAATATAATTATATTACATAGCAGTAGCTACATTTTGATAAATTACATTTCCACAAAACATAGCAATTAAAAATTACGACCGCCACTTCGAGCATAATTTGATATTGTAATACAACTATAAAATCGTTACTTAACTCTGATAACGAAAAAGCTATATCGATAACATCTGTACTTTGAGGTTAAATGGGAATGTCAAAGGCTAACTTGTTATATCAAGGCTATCAAAGTACTCACTGTGCCTCAAGGCCCCCAAATGTATAAATTAGGCAACATTTAAAAGCAGCAAGTTTGAGTTCAAACTTAAAGTTATGCATACCATTTTCATATTAGTTCCAGTTAGATAGCTAGACAACTAAACTTTCTATAACAGTCGATCAGATAGTATAGAGTAGAACCTGAACAGAATATGATAAGATTCAATATTTTTGATATCGCATAGATGCCAGTTGTGGTGCAGCGGCACAAAGTGTCTGTAAAAGCGAAAATACTTCCAGAATTCGGCGAAAAATGGAGAACGGAGTGTCTTCACTATAGGTTCTTCCCTCTGCCTACATTGTTTTAATTAGTACAAAATAATAATATAAAACTAGAAGTGAAGAATACATATTTAATTTTGCTAATGACAATTTAATATTTAAATGCCAGTCTCATAAATATTTTTTTTCTTATTATCAAAATCTTTTCCTCCGACGTGGTTTACATAACAAGTTAGAAGCATTCAGAGCATGAGAATTCTGAAGTACGCTGATATAAAATGTTATATAAGGTTTTAGGTTATATTAAGATAATATTTTATTTAATTATTCATATTTGTTTTAATATTTACTGTATTTAAACATTAGTATATTACTTCCCGTAACAAAATCTAGAAATATTTGTTTTTTTGAGCATGTAAAATGGCATCCCACATGGCACGCGTCACGCGTCACGCCGTAAACCAGCCGGGCTTTGATGGTGTCGAACACGGCATACATACGTTACAGACCGTTTCAGCTTTATGTTCCGTAACTGAAATTAGTGTCAGCACTCATATTGCTTTTTCTAATGATATTGCCCATACCTATTCCACTCTAATTGCGGGTTCTCGCAGAGCACAAATAAAGAAAATACAAAATATTTTATGAAATAACAAGAAGTCATTTAATATTTAAATATTTCTTATTATAATCTAATGTAATAACTATATAATAATCTTAACGTATTTTTCATAGATTCGTATATTTTTGTAACATTTTTTAATTTGGAAATTATAAGTTAGTAGCTATATATTTTAGCATAGTGAGGAAAGGTTACATTCAGACGTCAGGGCTTGTAAAATAAATGCTTTTGTTCGTCTCGAACGAACTGCTAATGAAAGTGATAAAGGAATGGGATAATTATCTACCTCCAGCTCCTATCTTCTCTAATGGTCTTGTAGAGTTTAACTCTGAAATAGTTCGTGTATACAATCCAGACTAAGTGTAGGAAATTTCACTAATTTATTTTTTGCTTATACCAGCTGTTTTAAGAAAATAAAAGAAACATTTTCTTTTTATTTCTATTTTATTCTGTACGTTCGCTCCAGTAGCTAATCTATTAATAGAGCTTGAAAGGGTAAAGATCTTGTTCTGACTAGTTGCCGAGAGTTTCAAAGCTTAACATGTCACAGACCGTATGAGTTCCTGCCTGAGAAGTTAGAGTGGTGAACCAAAGGCATCCTACGCCTCGTTGGTCTACTGCAAATCACAATCATCTCTATTATGTCTATATGATTAAATGCATTTGTTACGTAATTTTATAGGTTAGGTTTCTATTTTTGTTAGCTTTTACAATTTATTATAAAAAAAGTTCTTAATTTTATTGCATTCATTTGTTTACTATACATTTTACTAAAATTGTCCTAATGTAATTTGTATTGGCTTTGTAAATAAAATAATAATAAATAAATAAAATAAATAAATTTTATGTGAAAATATGAAGGCATTTTTGGATAGCATGTGTATCAATTATCCATTGTTAATAAAATTTATTGTTGATTTTATGATTGAGACCAGTCGTGGCGGCGTATCGTGGGGTACAAGAGTGTGACTGTATACGCAATAGGTTTTGGGTTCGATTTCCACTCGAACAAAGGAAATATTTAAAGTTTTATCTGTTTTCTTAATTAATTCTCGCTGGAGTTTTGCCACTTAACACGTAACGCCTCTAGAATTCAGTGGAAAGTGGGAACGGAGTGTGTTAACACTAGGTTTGATCTGCTGATATATTGTATTATGTACAAGCTTATTTTTATTTGCTTCTATAAGTTGCGATGCCAGATAGTGAAAATAATCTAATATATTTATATCTATCTTTATCCGCTATCGGAAGTTGACTACAAAATTGTATACATATAAATTTACCCTTAACCCCCCTTACTTAATCTATGAATAGTTAACTAAAATTGATGATTATTAAACATTGGAATATACCTCAATATTCCGTAGTAGGTACCTATTTAATTAATATGGTTGTTGAACCATTTTTACACTAGTGTAGGCAGGAATTTAATTGAAATGGTTCAACAGCCCTATAAATTACAAAAATAAAAATAATTTTTCATTGCACATTTGCTATGGACATATTATATATACGAATATATAAAGAAGAATACGTTTCAGAACTGGAAGTTATAATGTTTTTAATAAAAACTTTATTAGCCGTTACATATACATTCATTGGCAAGTTGCCACTATTTATTAACTGGATGTTGCATATTGCAATATAAACTAATATTAAAAATAAATCACAGTAGGGTAGGCAGAGAGACCCAGTGTTAAGACACTTCGTTCTCCACTTTCCACCGAATTCCGGAAACATTGCGTGTTAAGTGGCGAAACTCAAAGCCGCGCTTTGCCTCGACGCCAGAGCGAACAAATTAAAATATTAATTCAAATACATATTTCATTTTCTTGACTGGGGATCGAACCCACAATCAGTCGTGCCACTGCGCCATGATTCATATTAACACATATTCAACAAAATAATATAAAATCAATCTTTCCACGAGCCCGACATGAACGTCGATTTTGATTGACGTATTCCCGAAGGCTCAATAACTACTCAAACAGAGGCGGGGCGGGCAAGTGGCAGAGCTGAGTAATCATACCAGGCGAGGCAAGATATACGAGGCCGATTATTTGCACTCAAACTCGAATGTTTTACTTTATTTACACTCTTTTCTTAATAATTTTGATCTATAAACAGTTTAGAAATTAAATATGAATGTTGTTTCATGGCTATTTCTACGGAAATATAAAAATACTCAGCATATGAATTATTAAAACTTTTATTTAGGTAACAAGTAAAATAAATCAACAAATGGCAGAGCTTGACGATACGGTTAGGAAATGCTTAAATGATTACAAGTAAAGGCACGGAAACACTTACATAAAGTGGATTCGTCAGCATACTTATACGAAATGTTCGTCACTTTACCCAAATCTTTAAGAGCCTAGGATAGCACAATATTCGTTTTTTACACCTTTCTTTCTACCCAGACTCAGAATGTACTTCTTAGGTTAGGACGACAAAAGAATTGCAGATATTATACATATCGTTGATTTTAATTTTTCGTTTTCAATGATTATGTATTACAAGACATCTATACTTTTAAATAACGTAAAATTCTAATAATATAATAAAATTATAAATAACAAAAAATATATAGAAATATCTTCACGCATCAACCCTCGTGGGGTGGGCAGAATGAACGCTAATGTATTCTATAAATTTTCCTTTTGGTACAAAGTACGAGTATGTGTCGTGGGCCGCGCAGATAACATTACTTACAAGAAGCCTTATGATGATGAAATAAAGGAAAAATAATGAAAACGTAAGCCTATAATCACACGCAGTGTAATTGAAATAGGTTCGTGATTCTGGCTTTATTTCAGATAAAAATAAATATAATTTCCACGATATATCTTGACAGGGCTATTTATTTTTTAGGAGCTATTGTACAACTGACAAATTAAAACGTGAGGTTAAAATTCCTTGCTTTAAATATCAAATAAAGTCACTTTAGTAGTGTTTCGGACACTACAATAGTCGTGATGTGCGAGCCGTTACAATCTTATGCCCGTATTTATTAATAGCGTTCAAGTCTGAAATCGATCTTGAGATGCCGTTTCCATTCACAGATATTATAGCTTTATTTATATTTTTTTCCAAAGTTATTTATTTGAAATCAGCTTCACGCTACATCCCGCACACTGCAATGTAGGAAAAGAGAAGCTAGTGTTCTCTATTTTCCGCCAAATTCTGGAGGTATTGCATGTTGATTGGCGGAACTTAACGCCGCGCTTTGGCTACTTTTATCCCGGAATGTGATGTTAATCATTTTTAATATACAGCTTCACGCTTCAAAGAGATATTAATTAAATTTAATTATTTTTAATAATTGAAATTTTATTTTTTATCTGCACAGCCATATAAATTAAACGACTAATAAATACTTCAGTTTTATATAGCATAAATGGAAAACAGTTTTTACTTGTTACGCTACTATTACTAGACAATATTCAAGGTCTTATATAAAGATTTTAAAAAATCAGTTCTTCCGACGATTATTATGTATTCGTATCACTCAATGAAAACTGGGTGGACACTGGAACAAATTCCATGTATAATTCATACTATTGTGTAGTAAAGAATCGTATTTTTCAATGTAATTTAAGAATATATACATACATAAAAATTTAAAAGTTGTTAGTAAGCCTAGGATCAATATTATCCTAGGCTTATACATTAAAAATATGTTTACTTTGTCTTAAAGTATTAATAAAATTGGTTATTTTAGAAATAAATAGATAGATACATATCAAGTGCGAGTCAGACTCGCCTCTCGAGGATAATGTTCATAATCAATCAATAATATGTACTATTATATAGTATATATAATACTTAACAAATAATATAAAGTTATATATTTTAATACATAATATATTACATAACTGAATCGTCTTTTTGTAAACTAGTAAGAGAACGGAAAAGATAAAATGAAATTGTCTACGAATTTTTATTCACTGTGAAACTTCTACATTCTTTTTCGAAAGAGTATTTACTTGAAACAGTTGTAACGTATTGCATTCCAAATGTTTCCCGGCTTATTTAAATTGAAAAAATTTACTTTTATTTTAGATAAATTGTAATTTAATTTAAATTGAGATTAGATAATATCTAAAATATTATTATAAAAATATTATTTTTTCATTGCTGTAATTAAAAAAAAGAACATTAGAACGGCTGATACTTATGTAAAATAAATATAGATACTTAATGATTCAGTTTATTTATTTTATTTCTCTTAATATCCTTTTATTTCTCTAACAAACAAAAACCGGTACTTTATTTAGCATACTGCAACATGATAAATAAATTACCGGCACACTATATTTTTGTATTATACAGAAACAATACAAAAAATATTTTCCTGGAATTTATTTTAAGAGGACAAAATTAAAATGGCGGTCTGAAATAAACGAGTACATAAAATCTATATCATACGATCTTTCTTTGTTTCGCTCCTGAAAGCTGATGATATGTTTAATTCTGTGACCCCAAAATATTGTCTTTGGGGCCACCCACTTTAATGTTATTATAGTTTTTTAAAGTTTACATATTTTTCTTATGTAGTTAATGTTAAGTTTAATATTTTGTTTAGACACAAATTTATAGTTATAAAGTTATCAATATTAAACAGATACTGAAATGCGGTTAGCCTTATTGGAGTACAATAAAATCAAAAAAATTAGTCAAGTGGGAGTCGGCCTCGCCCATCAACGGTTCCGAATCCAAAAAAATCCGACAAAATCAAAGTTTACAGAAAAAAAAATCCAGAAACATATGTGTGTAGTTAATTTTATACAAAATGAATGTAAGCTTGTGAACTTTTAAAAGGCACGTATCCGTTGTAACCTACGGTTGTATTTTACTGTCGTTATTTCTCTTCATATTGGTTGTACATAATGCAAATTGTTCTAATATTATATACGAAGTACATACTTTTATTGAAAACTATACTTTTACTTTTAATTTTATGTAGTGTCAATCCCATCAAAGACATAAATTTGAAATGAGAGCCAAGTTATATATTAATTAACGCATCGTTCTCGACTCCATCGACAAAATATAGGGACTATATGGAATGCCGAGTTGTATTTTCACTCGGGGTAAACTTCAAGCTCTAACAATCTCGACGATTTTTTACATATAGACTTTATTTATTATATTTGCACATTAGTGTATTTCCAGCCTATACTGGACTATCACGTTGATATTGGGTTTGGTGCCTGATGGTAATATTGTCACCTCTAGCTCTCAAATCCCTAAATACTCGTATATTTTTTATTAGAACTCTGAAAAATAAAATCGTTTTCGCTATTTTCAATTCGGCTCAATATCGCAGATAAGTATGGAGCAAAAATTCATTTTGATTTCATATTCAAATGAATTAAATTATTCTAGAGGCAATGACATCTTTTTGTCCGAAATTCAATTTATAAGCAATTCCTTTCGTCAGCGCGAGGTGAATTCGTGGTATTCATATAATGTCATTTGTACTATATTATTAAACATATATTTCTTTAAAATCGTTTATCTTTATTTTTTTATTCTATTAAATTGAATATAGGCGAATTTAATTTTCATTTATTATATTTCATCGGTTCATATACATACCTTTACCTACACATATTTGGTACTATAAATAAAGTATAAAAACAGATTTACATTTTCCCCATATAGCAGAATAGGCAGAGACTGTCAACCCACCAACTTTCCACCGAGGCATTGTATGCTGATTACACCGGGAAGCGTATCCTAACGCTGCGCTTTGTTTTTTATAATTTTCTCGAACAGAAATCGAACCCACAGCCATCCCGGTTACAGTTGCACAAAATCTATTATAAAACAATGTAATAACGATGTTTAAAATTCACAATTTCATTTGGTAAGGCAAATGCTATGACGTTGATTGTTCATATCGGATATACATACATGCTCATGTTTGTAAACGAATAAAATCTTTCTAATGGCACGGCGTATGCACGGTCTACATAACCGACGTTAAAACAATAAATTGTTCGACAGAATTAATTACGCTTATAATTAATGTCCTCTTGTACTCTTGTAGAGACACGTTTTTAAACATGAATACATATAATTATGATAAAATTTACTGTTCAATTAGCTTTATGTTTTTTTGGCAAATACTTAATTTGCTTTGCTTATCGATATCGATAAAGTTTATCTAGTATTCGGCTATAATGTTTTAGGCGTAGTTAATTATTCTCTACTTTTATACACATACTCATTTAACTAAATAATTTATAATTACTAATATATATTTTTTTGTTTTGGCTTCGTGCTTTGTCCCCAGTGGGGTAGACAGAGAAAACGGAGGGTCACTTTATACCTGTTTCCTCTCCACCAATGTCATAAGCCTGTCCATACATGCCCTCCCGAGGGCACGTTCTTCTTCATTCTCAGCGTGATATAATTGCAGGTACTTGCCATTCTGTGTATTTCTTCATTCCTGATTAGATTATCTAAACTGACTCGACATATCCTACAAGAGATCGTATCTCCAAGGAATTCATCTTCTTTCATTCTTTTTCTGTAATACCCACGTTTCTCTGTCGTACCTATAACATTGCTGACATTTCACTGTCTCCTCAATACAGACAGGGCACCGGTATAAACTAAAATATAGATTTATAAAATAAAATATGTTCGCATTATTTCATTATATTTGACTTATTGTATTTTCGAATCGTAAAACTTTAAGAGTCATCAATCTTAATTGTCGCACTCTCCTAACTTTTATACTTTTTCATGTAATTTGTAAAGTTTTCGGTTTTTGTTGGTACATCGTACATCGAAAAGTTTTATATTTCAAAATAAATGGCTGCTGTTAATAGAAATTATAATGTTATGCCTAATATTTTTTAATAAATGTATAGGCAACGTCATTTATTTTACCTAAATATTATTTTTATGATAATAGTGAGGCCAGTAGAGGCGCTGGGGCACAAGCGTGTGACACAAGGGGCAAAAGCGACAGGTTGTGGGTACGATTCTCACATTTCTTCGCTCTGGTGTCGAGGCAAAGCGTGACATTGGGTTCCACCATTCAACACGTAATGCCTCCAGAATTCTGCCGAAAGTGGGGAGCGAAGTGTCTTCACACTAGGCTTTCTGAGAAAAATGATAATATTACTTATACAATAGTAATTGCAACTAAAGCATTTACTAAAGCAAACATTTAATTATGTGACTGCATATTTTATATACTTATCTATTACATTATATTTACCTAACCTATCATACATAATTCCAGCTTATCTTTAACTGGAACGACGACTTTACCTAACCGTATAAATGTACCCTTTTGTTTGCAAAACAAACTTTGATTTTCTGCTATACTAAGCAAATATTTACTTTTATTTAAATGGTAGCACAATTCCTCCAAGATGGCTATCAATTTAAACTTTGTGTAATAATATTGAATTATAATATGTTATATTGGATTTATTATTTTAATTATTGAATACGTTTTATTCTAATGAATTATAGGACAGAAAGAAGAAGAAGAAAACTAACTATAATTTAATAGAAAATAAATAGTCTTAAAATAGATTCTTAGTATTCTACTAAATATAGTTTCGCTGACCTAATGCTGGGCTAAAATGCCCTGACCCTGGCCTGAACCTCCTACCCTGAATTTTACATAAGAAATTTATTCTGAAATGCTTTAAGGCTGCATTTGCAAATCTTTTTATTCGAATTATTCTTTCAAGTTCTCTATTGTTATAGTTTCTCTAATATTTTCCAATATATTTTTTATAAATTGATTAATTTAATAAATTTTAGGAGATTAGGACATGTACACTAAACTAAAGCCATAAGACGAAGTAAATAAAATTCAAAATCGGATAGAGAAAGTTAACAGCAGAACCTAAAAACTGAAATATATTTGCGTCCACATTTAATGGCAGTTGAGATTAGAAGTCATCTTTTTTAATGACCACCACTTTTCCTCGTCATTGTGACGTAAAACAACTTGTACAGTTAATAATTGCTCTTTAATTGCGTGTCTAATACATATTTATAAAATAAAGAAATCTTATATTATTATTAGTGGTGCAGTGGCACAGTGTGTATGTGGACTGCTGGTAAAAATTCTATAATTCCGTAGAAAGCGGAGAGGCTTTACACTTGGCTCTATCTGCCTTTTATACCTTTCTATATGGAAACAGTTAATAAAAAAAAAAACATCTTATACACTCCGTTGATTTAACTGTATCCACAGTGGTTTTTACAAAGCTAGAATATGATGATATGATGATGGTTTTGATGATGGTGCCAAATTTCATAACTGTAGGTCCACGTGAAGTAGCTTTAATTACGCGACGATTTTCATACAAAATCTACGCAACCAAAAACTACGCATAAATTCTCATATCTTTTGATAACGTTGCCTTAGAAGCTTGATTTTTCAGTGCTCCAGGAGAGTTACGTAGATCTGAATATTTGATATAAACATACGGACAACAAAGTGATCTATAAGGGTTCTGTTTTTTCTTTTTAAGGACTCAAAAAGATAATTTGCTAAGAAACGATGCGATTTTTATATCAATATAACATGCGCTGTATGAAAAAGACAAAGAAAAATCAATAATTAACTATAATTACCTACGAGTACGTACGGTGATGTGTGACGGTAATTGCCTTTCTATGTTAAGCTCCACTGCTTGATTTGAACTGGATAATCTATTAGAAAGTAAAATTAATGCCTACTATACATAATAGTACTAAATAATTTAAGTATTAGTCATCCTTGTGACGTTAGTTTTAATAAAAGTATTATTAAACATAAACTTGTTATTTATGAAAACCAAATAAAATACATATTTTATATTGTAAAAAACCTAATATCTTATAAACAGATTCAATATATAATCTATGTATAAAAGTTTTATAGCTAGTTGCATGATATCGATTTATTAATACTTAATTACTTAACTATCTAGGTATATCCTAACTATAGCACATCACTGGTTTTACATACAAATATATAAACTAATGATGTACTAATTTTCTTTATTCGAGTAAGGAGCTTACAACAATTCTTCAAATTTATTCCGTACAACTAACTATATGCTACGCTTCAAAATTTTTGATAAATAAGCTTATTGACTATAATAGTTTAAATATTCAAGTAGAATTTGATAGTAGCCATACTCGTATATCGATATGGCTAATGCATACTCATACTCATGGCAAAGAAGTGCATAGCCTGCTATTTAATCCGAGCCATATTTACGATTCTCGTTATGTACCTACCTACCTTGTTTTACTGAATAATTATTCCACACGTTGATTTGTGCTTAAATATTCTATGCTAAATATTATTTATAATAATAAAGTATAAAAATATATTTGTACTTACATTTATATAAGTGTTAAGAGTCGTTAAGTGCCGTCGTGGCGCAGAGGTATAAGCGTGCGACTGTAAGTGCGACAGATTGTGGGTTCAATGAAATATTTAATATGTTCATTTCATCATTCTGGTAACAAGGCTAAGCGCGGCGTTAAGTTCCGCTTTTTAACACGCAATGCCTCCATAATTCGGCGGAGAGTGAGGAACGGAGTGACTTAACAATATATTCTCAGGTTTTTCCGCCTACCCTGCCATGTTCGGAATACAACCTAATGTGACTCGTATTTAGTGCATTTTACATAAAACCCATCCAAATATTTTGATATTATTCAACGGAAGCTCTACGTTGCCCTTAAGCCCTTCTAGTGTTGTTATTACGTTACGAGTATATCTCTGTCTATCTTGAAATGTCGTTTATAGTGCTGTCTCTGTTTCTTTCAGACGTAATAAAACCCACCCTTGGTCGTATGAAAGTATAATCTCTCTATAAGTTCTCACACGTCCCATATATTAACTGCTTATACCGATTTCGGCAAAATCCTTGAAATGGCAGGCTTACGACAATTTTCATAGTTCAATGAAACCAATCTCGCAAATTGGAATTTTTATGGGAAAATCAAGAGGTACGCCTACTATAATATATGTTTTATGTTAAGTGGTTAAAAATAAAAATCACATGTAGTTTTTTTAAATGACTTAACAATATATAATTTATACAAATAATATTTTATTGTTTTACTAAAGACCTTAGAAAAACAATAAAAATAAGCTTCCATAAAATATATGCAAGTAGAAAGTATCTATGTATTATTAGATATAATCTTATCTATGTATGTACTACACGTATAGTTTTATCAGATTAATTATAACATAATCTCTCGATCTTATCCAGAGCTAGCTGGTCGAAGTGAATGTTAACATGAGTACATAAAAACTTCATTAGCTTTCCAAGTAGTATTTGCAATAAACATTATTTTGACATTTTGGCAGTTTCTTTTGTAACAATAAATATTAAAAAAGTGACTCAATTCTTGAAATTTGTAGGATCTCCCTTAAATATTTTATATATTCAAATAAATATAAGCACCTAAATGGAAACTTGTCATTTAATTGATTGGTCATAATTAGTAGGTAAGTCTTTGAATGTCAATTGACATTTGTTAAACCGACCGACAGATCGATAGTCTTAAGGAGAATAAATTAATCAAAATTGAATTTACGATTCTTATAAGCCGCCATTAAGAACAATTAGTGCTCGTAAAGATGTACGAAGCTCTGAAAGTATTAAAATACTTATGCGAAAATCGTGCTTAAGTATATTATTTTACACGTTTCTTTTATGAAACTTCAGATTAATTTGAAATTTTTATGTAAGAAAAAATCGGCCAATGCTAGTTGGACTCGCTCACTGAGGGTTCCGTACCAATTTCCATATTGTAGGTCAACGCGAATTACAACTTATAAAAATAGGTAACAAACCTAAAAAACTGATTTTGATAAAAAAAACAATTAGGAAATAATAAATAATTAATAGTTTTAAAAAATTTAAATTAAAAATGTGTTTTATTGCACATACATTTAAATAAGGAATAGTTTACATTTTTTTGGTGAAAGTTTGAATTCAGAATAGCATAAATAACAAAATGTATAGCAATGTAAAAAATGCATGCACTTCACGCTTTTTACATTACAATACATTTTTTTATTTAAACTATTCTTAATTCAAATTTACCAAATACATTTTTCAGTTTTTCGTTGATATTATCACAAAAGTTTGTTTTCTTTTGTTTTATTATTATTATTTATTATTTCTGGGTTACATTTTTATTAAAGCATATCTTTTAATTTTTTAATTATTATTTTTATAATTTGTAATGTCCGTTGACCTACAATCAGGAAATTGGTACAGAACCCTCGATGACCGAGTCCGACTTGCATTTGACCGGGTTTATCTTTCATATTATGACATTGTCTTTCAATTTTTTGCGATGTTTCAGTTCTTGTCATTAATCTTTATAAATTGCTTAAATAAAAAGTTTTATGAGTGATTGACGCTGAAAAATTTAAGCTATTAATTATTAATAAATTGTAATTTAAGTAGGGGAGAGCGGGGCCAAAAGTTCCGATTTTTTTTTAACCTCAAATATTGCTACGAATACTTGATTTTAGTATTTATACAATATAATCAAATTCAACTTACATATCTAGACTTGCAATTAAAACAGTAATTTGGGGTATTGTTTGTAAGACTTTTTTATTATGATTTTTTTTATGACTGAAGTCGGAAAGTAACAACTTACCCCGACTTGGGGCAAGTTGTTAACAGACCGGGGTAAATTGTTACCATATTTTTAAAGCTATTATTTTCAAAATAAAAAACAATAAATAATCGAACAAAGCCTGTTTATTTAAGGAATAATCACCAGTATCATAATAATTACCAGGCGCAAAAACAAATCTTTTTTAACTGACTTCTGTAAGAAAAGGAGATTATCAATTCGACTGTTTCTTTTTTTTATGTATGTTACTTCATAACTTTTGATTAGATGAACCGATTTTGATGATTTTTTTTTATTTGAAAGGTAGTGCTTCCCATGTGGGAACCAATTTTTTTTTGGTCTATTTTTGACAATGGTATCTATGAGAAAATCACATAAGTATTAAATTTGTATTGGTACGTGTGCGATAAAATGACGAATAACTCAATATCACGCCAACCGATTCTAATGATTCTTTTCTTATTTGAAAGGATACACTTCAAGGATAGTTTGATGAAAATTTGGTTAGGTTCTGATTATAAAATCCGGTCAAAATTGAGAAAATTTGTTTTTATTTTGGTAAATATTAATTATACTGGAATAGTTACAAGAGAAAACTTTGTTAAAATTATTGTCAGAAGTAAGATTCCCCATCGTTGCATTTCTTTTCAACCAACCTCAAAATAGAAGTTTTCATTTTCAACCGACTTCAAAAAAGGGAAAGGTTCCCAATTCGCCCGAATATTTTTTATGTATTTTCTTGTTAATATACCAAAATGTTAGTTTCCACAAAAATAATACCTAATTGAGTCAAGTTTTACATATCACAACAGATGCCACTCGTTAACAACCACTACCACCACAACCAACACTCGTTTAAGAAGTATCCTTTTAAGGTTACTTATCACTTAAAATCGAACGGAACTAAAAAGTAAAAGATAATTTTACATAAAATAAAACTTATTTTGATTTTGTTAAACCAAAATAATAAACAAAAAATTTATACCTTTAGATTTTCGCACTTAATATGTATATGTAATTCTTTGGTAACAGTTTTTATCTTATTCCTGCAATCTTTGAAAACTACATCCGCTGCTTTTTGCATCAACTCATATGACACATAACCTCGAGTTGATTTCCGAGCATAAGTCCTCATGTTACTAAATTACAATATTTTTTAGTATGAAAAATTACAATATTTACATCCCATATTGGTACAAATGAATTGGCGAAAGTTTTTCGTCAAAACAACAGGTCACAACATGCCCCAAAAAAAGGGAACATCTAGCCCCAAAAACACGTGTCGAAAATAAAATAAATATAAATAAGATATAGAAAACATAAATAATTTACAAATAGTGTTCCGAAATAGTAGGTAATATAATGTAAAAAAAACACTAACATACTCGAGGCTAATCGTTAAAATTTGTGAGATAGACCAAAAATATGAAATGCAAAAATATTTACAATCGTGCACCAACGACACCCGTGTGCTATTCCATTGGTTTCGGGTGCCACTGGATTGTTCAATATGCTGGCCATGGATGCGCTATCACATTGCATTTCGCTATATGTTTACTAAATATTCCTATCACTTTTCTCCGCGAAATTATTTCCATCGGAACAACTTACCTCGGTAACTTTTAGCCCCGCTCTCCCCTATCAATGTAAACTTATCTTCCTCGTTCTGCATAGTAGTAGCATGACTATTGAGAACTTCGCTTTTTTATTTTGGTAATAGAAAGACGCCTGTTTCTTTAATCCTTTTTTAATACATAAAAAAATATACCAACCGAATTGAGAATTGTCTCCTTTTTGAATCTCAGCTAAAAATAGATTTATTTATCTAACAATAAATCTAAATAGAAAAAGAAATAGCTTAATATAAAATATATAAAAAAATCAATATAAGAAATACAGAATTTTAATAGGTACATTGTAGTCAATAGTCAATTGCGGACGTAGTATTACGAATAATAATTGCCAATTATGACAGACATGTAACCTACATACATAAGTATAACACACATATTTACATGTATTTTATACGATCATTCATTTAATGTAACATGAAAGTCAAATTAAGCTTAAAATTGCTTTTAATAATATTTATCTAGATTTCCAATCATTGAATAGGTTGTCTGTTCGTCCATATGTAAGTACATATAAAAGCAGATATTAGGTACCTATATACATATTAGATTTAAATGTACTTAAAAATAATTTTCATATTTAAATGACCACCGTATTTTTATTATATTAAAATGTTTTAAATACAATGCTTAAAGATAATTTTATTGTGTTTAAGCGGATATGTGAAATTGTGAAGTATAGAGGAAGCGCCTGTCGAGTTGAAATCGCATGCAGCCGAATCGTGCGTGCGCGTGTCTGCTAGACGAACACGCAAGGTCGTATTCGCGATTTGCGATAATCGTGCCCCACCTGCCTTATTGCCTTGCCATCTATGCCACGGGACTGACAATGTTAAGGTCATCGGGTGACATTTGCGAATGCTTTAGGAAAGTAATTTTCGTACTGTTGACATTGATATGTCAAGGTGTGCCATTAAACACTGTCATAGTTATTAAGAAAATATGTGGTTGAATAGAATAGAAATGTCATCATTAAAATATATAATTAATTTAATGATTTTGTATTGTTAGATCGGTATGCTTTCTATATATGGAAATCACGTTTTGCAGTACCTTTATAGATTAAATAACCTTTCACTGTTTAATCTGTTAATGCATTCACATAGCCCTTGGCCTTTAGCACAAAATGTAAACACGATAGCGGTTATTGTTATGCTCGCAATATATCGAAATAATTTTCTTTTTTCATTTGTATAGCTCATATCAATTTACTTAGATAAATTAAATGTTCACCTTAAAAACATGTTTTATATAATACAGATATAATTAAATATATTTGTAAGCTAACAAGAACCATCTGTCGCGGTAGTAGACACCATACAAGTATGTATCTACATTGTTCCATATAGATAAAAACCTCTCATACTTGTAAATGATGGGGGAAATATGAATAAAATCAGAGTGTTTTGTTTTGAATCATATTCATTTATTTGTCGTAAAAACTTATTCTAACATTTAACATTCGTATAAAAATACTTTAAATTATCTACTACGTTACATTACGCTATTATAGTTCACCTAATTTAAAGAAACCCAAGAAAACCATATGTAGAATAAACTTATGGGCACACGTGTGGACTCCTCACTCATCCATTTAAACAAAAAAGTTAACTATTCAAAAGGCAAGCTTCACGATGTATCCCGCACATAGCAGGATAGGCAGAGAGAACCTAGTGTGAAGACATTCGTTAATGATATTTTACAGTTTATGTATGTAAAAAGTATTTGTGTAAAATTACGGTGTGTTTTAATTGAAATAGTTGCGTGTACATGGTACGACGGTTTATTAGTCTAGGCTGAATTCCAGGCGTTAGTTAATTTGCCAGGCTGCAAATTTGCCCATTCTCACAGCGAACATAAATCGCCAAAATATTACGTTCCCAGGCATGTTTACTTGAGCGAATAACATATATTTTTAAATTTATTGACAAAAAGATAGATGTCTACAAGCTAAAAAAATCTAAATTATTTCTAATTCTGTAAATAATCGTATTCACAGCGCATTCAACAGCACTAGGGGAAATATTTACGTAAACATGCGACACTAATCATAGTGTCACAAGAAATTTTCCAATTCGAGACACTAGTGTCCATACATTACAAAAACCAACCATTACAAAAAAAAACGAAAAACTATCCAAAGAAAATCTTGCTTCTTGAAAATGTATAACAAAATTGGTATACTCCCACCTGTATGTTAATAATGCTTATTAGCTTTTACGATTCGTCGTGAAATACGTTCAACCCTGAAGGCAGGGTCGCGTAGATACGTATTAGGCATGTCGCCAACAGATGTGACAATGTTCGCCTACAAACATCGCCGAAAATATTCGCTTTCTTTGTATTTTGGCTTTTACTTTAACTTGTTGATTTTTATCTAACGTATCTAAGTCTTTAATTCATTTTCTTTTAATATAAGGTTGGTCGCCATAGACATATGATATTGAGCACACAATATACATACAATTCTTACATTCTTAAATTGCAAATTACCCTTTCACATTCATAATAGCACAATTATGATTAGTTTTAAAAAGACACAGCTTAAAAAGGAATTTTAATTTCTAATATATTTGCGTATAATGTTATACCTATCACTTACACAGCAAGTAAACAGAGATGACATACTAGTTCAGAACGTTTTAATCGGATTTCAAGGGAAACCTGTAAAGTACGCTTAATTCAACTTTGATGTCTTTAATTTGGACTTTATTCTATAAACAGGTGCTACAAACACCGAAACCCTAGGGGTTGTTTGCTGAAATACAAACTCTTGATGAATGTTTATTAAATTAAATAAATATTCTGGTTATTAATTTATATTTTTTTAAATAAGTTTGGCTATTCATATTTTTCAAACAGCGTCATATTACAAAAATATTTAACTAAATATATTTGTAGATTAAAATATTTAAGAAAAAATTATAAAATAAAATATTAAATATTTTAAAAATACAGATTTTATATAGATATGCTAAGATATGCATCACGGTTATAAGCGCAGTTTAAGAAACATTTATGAGGGTAGATGTTATAAACTTGTCTATAATGTGAAAACAGCAAGTCAACCAGTATTTTGACGGAACTTGACCAGAAATATCGCCACGTGTTTTGTTTAAAATAGTTGACCAAAAATTACTTACATTCTAGATATTAATTTTGACCGAAGAAATTCTTTACGAACCTACTCATTCCATTTATGCTTTCGTATTAAAAAGTTGTAATACACGGTTTATTAATTGTGAAATTTTACATGTTAGTGTTAAGCTAGTGAATTAAATCGGTATTATCGGAAATAAAGTTAATAATGTTGTATAAAGAAGTGATATAATGAGTGGTCGCCATCAATTACGCGTGCCCGAGGTGCGCGTGAGCGGCGCCCCGGACCAGGATGAAGCTGATGACCCGCCAGCCGCGCTCCCACCCTTCGCTCTCACCCTCGCTTCTATACCAAGACGCAGGCATTCTTGGATATGCGGGTAAGTCATTTTATTGATACATAAAGTATTGACAGAATAAATATTTTCTATATATGTTTATTTTGGTTATTGGTTTCATAGAAAATATTTGTATTTATGGCACCGTTTGCTTACTCCAAATATACTTTTATAAGATTAATAAATGATGGCTACTTGAGAACCATAGAAAAATATGTAGGACCAGCGGACGCGCGCAGCTTCGCTTGCGTATTTAGGGGTGAATTCTAAAAAACCACGAAACATGTGTTCAATGAAATATTTTTAAGAGTATAAATTTCAAATTTTATAAAAATCGGTGGCGATTTAAAGATTTTTCCATACAAACTTTCAACCCCTTATTTGCACCCTTAGGGGGTGAATTCTAGAAAACCATGAAACATATGTTCAATTAAATATTTTTAAGAGTCTAAATATCAAATTTTATTAAAATCGGTGGCGATTTAAGAATTTTCCCATACAAACTTTCAACCCCTTATTTTCACCCTTAGGGGGTGAATTCTAGAAAACCATGAAACATGTGTTTAATTATATACGTTTAAGAGTCTGAATTTCAAATTTTATAAAAATTGGTGTCGATTTAAAAAAAACCTATACAAACTTTCAACCCCTTATTTGCACCCTTAAGAGGAGAATTCTAGAAAACGATGAAACACGTATTCAATTAAATATTTTAAAAAATCTAAATTTCAAATTTTATAAAAATCGGTACCGATTTAAATTTTTTTCCATACAAACTTTGAACCCCTATTTTACCCCTTTAGGGTTAAAATTTTTCAAAACCCGTTCTTAGTGGATGTCCAGATTACGAAAGTAAACTTTTGTCCAAATTTAACGTTTCTGCGCACAGCGGTTACAGCTGTGCGTGCGTCTTACCTCAGTCAGTGAGGACAAGTCCTTTTATATATATAGATTAACGTAAGTAAACACTGTTTATAAATTTGGAATTCGTAATTATAAAAAATTCTGACAAATGTTAAAAATCATCAGACGCCATATTACCAAAATGGATAAAAAAATTTGATAAACTATGTCAAGTGGGGTACCCACTTTATCTAATTTTTTATTTAAATAAAAATATTTTATAGAATAATTTTCTTTTTAGTAATAGTTTAAGATTAGATTATTATTAGAAGTAATAGTTTCTTGAACAGTTATTTTCGCTAATATTCCCTTATTATTTTATTGATTAATCGAAACTACAAGAATACTATACTATGCTTTAATACTACGACGATGCTTTACTTAACTCCGATATCTGAGATCCGATACTTGAAACCTTATTACTACGACATTAGCTGCATACAGTTTTGTAGCGATTGTCGTTGATGTTAGATGGATTTTTGGTCAGTTTTCAAATGCCAAAAAAAATCGTCTTTTATCCTATAGTGTTTATAATACCACAATAAATAAGTTATAATATATAATATACTACGTCACTGAAAATGTGTATCAGGAAAGCAATTACTACTGGCAATACATTCTTTGTAAAGCTTATAAGTAGTAAATTTATAAAAGAAACAACTTGCTTAGAAAATAACATTTATCTTGTAAAATGTTATATCTAAAATTGAAAGAAATGTAATACATTTTATGCTCATTATCTATGTACTCTGTAGTAAAACATTAAAAAATGTGTTGTTTCTGTACATAAATATTTTTACGAATTCATTTATCTTGTTTATTAAAATTTTCATCTGCCTGTTGGCTCTTTGTATGTTGTGTCCTTATTTAGGCACATTTTCATGTGTATTGTATTATATGTGAGTCCTTTTACGATGTTTAGAATTACGTATTTTATGTACAACAAATATGTGATATTTATGTTATAAATGTATAGCAGAATATAATCAAAAAAGGTTTATAATTTTTTTAATTTATTTTTTAAGGCGGTTTAAATTAATCTATATCATAAACATTAAAAATTATACATGTACAAAATTGTAAAAAGAACCACCCGTTAAGAAACATTTTATTTACGAAACGTTATATTTACATTTAAATAGAACGGAATACATTTTTCCTTATTATAATACCAGAAGAATATTAAAGTAATTGTAAACAACATTGTTTTTTGATTTACATTTTGCGCCGATACGGGGAAATGTATTTCTTTTAAGATATTCATGTTATGTATGTGGATGTCTAAGCCTTCAATTTCATTATCTATTCAGAATGAATAAGCCCCAAGGCTTTCTCTAAACAAATGTTTATAAGCAGAGAAAGAGCAAAGGCAGTTTCAGGAGGCAGCCATTTTATTATTATTGGGTACACGATCTAATGCTGAAAATGTAATAAAAACAATAATGCATAATATCTGTTATGGTGACAGAGTTTAAATATTTAAATGAATAACTTTTAAAATAAAAGATGGCTAGCATATATTATGATAGATAATAATTCAAAGTCATTCTTACAATTTTGTTTCATTTGCGATTGTAAAATAAAAAAATATATCGTTAAAATATTTTCCGTAGATACAAAATAATATATTTTCAGCTGTGAAAAACACTATAAGAAACAATTAATACGATTTAATATTCATGAGATGCTCTTCATTGGCACTGTACTTTCCTGAACATTAGCAAGACAAAAGGCAGGCATGTAAGCGTCATCCTAACCTCGGCTATTGTCTAATCTAAAGAACGATGTCTTCAACTGTCTTGCCATCTATTTATCGTATTGAGTTTCTCTCAAGATATTTTATGACATGTTTCTTTTATAACTTATATGTGAATAGAGATTTTCTGTTTTTCCTAACGTTTGAGTTTTTTTTACCGGCTCATTTCCGTCAATATCAATATTAATAATAATTAGAAATATTTTATTACGTAATTTTATTCCTATTATAATTATTGTTAATTTCCTATAAACAATACGAGAAGTGTAATTTAAGGTTCGTCAGACAAAAAGCATTCCTTTCAGGTCACTGAACAAGTCCTCTATTTGCTTATACGACGGTACTCTCTTCTCGTCTCTTTAAGAGTGTCATTTATATTCCTTTTCGTTAGTTTATTATAGACTGTATATGTTCTACTAAGTACATAAAACTTCATTTATTAGACCAATTTTATTAGAGATACATACATACTATGAAAACAACCTAATGAATTGGAAACAAGTCTATCTGAGAACAAGGAAATAACAGTTTGATTGCAATCAGTGTTGTGATGCTTTGATGTTCCCATAGTGAAATCTCGCGACTAGGTAACCTAGGTAACCTAGTATTTATTTTAACAATACTTTATATTACAAAGTTAAATAACGTATCTATGAACATCTGAATTTTATTTTAATGATTAGATGCACACACCTTTTTGAATATTTTTAACACGCTTTTATTAGGTCGAGCTGTAACTAAGTAACTATGTAATAAAATTTAAGAAATTGAATTACGCGTTCTTGTAATCGTTGTATCATCGAGAAACTTTGCAAATAAATGTTAATTAGATTATAATACAATATTATGGTACCATCGAAGTGGTCTGAATGGATTTGGAAGATGTGTGATGGAACCTTGGACTGCGTACTAGTAAATATATTAAGTTTATGTTCAGTACATTCATTTTATTAACGTTGTTTCTGTTGAAAAAAGCGTGTTTTTAATTTTTTAAACTAATCATTTTTAACACGCTTTTATTAGGTCGACCTGTAACCTATAGTTGACACCGCTTCGTTCTAATTTTTATACGTTTTTTCTAAAAAAGTATGTTAGAAAGCCGAAGCCGTTTTATAACAAAATATATTTCTCTCCAAAATATGGAACCAACCAAATACCTTAAAAATATTTTAAAAAAATAACTTTCCTTAACGTTGTACATATAGTCATATTGCCTAATGTTTTTTGAACATATAACTAATTCTATTAACATAAAAGTAAAAGATAAATAATTAGATGCTTTTAGTATCAGATAAATCTGTTCAGATTTATCTCATATTAAAATTGTATTGAGTCAATTAATTCACACTCGCTTCCAGCGCTGCCTAATGAATCCCATTATTAAGTTTAAAACCAAACGTCCATTCGATCTGCATCGAAAAAAAAATCATAAGAGTGTTACATTATTATATTTAAATGTTAAAATACTATTATTATATAAACAGCTGTGAATGTTTGATCAGCTACAATATAATACTATATAATTATTTTAGGAAGCAATCTTTGTAAACTTATAAGTAAATTCTTTTGTAATCAAAAAGTGAAATTAAAATTTAGTCTCTTTTTAGGCTTAAACAAGAAGTTTTACTACATTTCGTTAAAATATCATTAAATTAAATGTACGCACCTTAACACTTAAACGGAACTCTTATATTATAATACAAGTAGTTTATTTGTAATAATTGTTTATATGATTTACTGTAAGTACGTAAACATTTCTTAAGGAAGGCTAACATAAAGATGAATATTTACTTGTATAGTATACCTACATAAATGCAATTAATATCTAAATAATTGCAATTTAGTGCTGATTTATTAAACCTTTGCAATTTGCACCTGCTTCTATAAATGATACTGCTGGAATTACGTTTTATATGATTTTCACATATTAATTAATTAATGTTCGTGATTTTCACATATTAATTTAAGTATATTTTGTATGATAAATTATGATATTAGGTGAAATAAGAGAGATGAGGTTTAGGACAGTACGACATATTTGAAACTCTGCCACAGGCTATTCTTATACGCTGTTGAACGTAAATACGTCGCACGTAGACGATATTAAATATAATGTCCCAATCTTCATTATTTATAAAACTATTTAATGTGATTGGTAATGGAATGTTTTCTGTGCGTAATAAATTAGACTTTTAATTAGAAAAATAAATTAAAATGTTGCATTCTTGAAATCTACGGCTACTGATTTTTTTTTAATTTACTAAATTCATTAGTATCATTTCTTAAAAAGTATTTCAGATTTATCCATATTAATAGTATTTAAAAAATGTATGCCGACGTAAACATATAAGCAGCTCTCATTTTAGTAAAATATTTTTGAAGTTACTTCCAATAAAAACGTATTAAATTATATTCCAATCCATCCAATTTTTAAATAACAATGCTACGCCTACGTTCGCTAATGTTTCTTTTGTTTAAAATTATTTTCATTACATTTTCATTTAAAAAAATAAATAATTGTTACATTTGAAATTTTTGGCAAATGAGTCAGAAAAATAATGAAGAACAATAAGTTACCTACGCCATTTGTCATTATTTTTTTTAATTTAAATTTCTGAAGAGTGTATGTGTCAACGCCTTTGCTGGCCGGCGCTAGTTTGCAGTTTACGCGCCAAGCCGCACGCGCAGTCAGAAAGACGCTTCGACCGATATAACTTCTATTGAAACAAAAATATATCGAAAATATATCGTATACGAATATTTTTACTTCTAACGCGAAATAAATAAGATATAGACGTGCTCCTTATTCGAGTGTTTTTGATATTGATGTATAGACTGTGCGATGTGAGAGTGGACTATTCGTGAATTGGTTGTTTGTAGTTCTTGGGGATGTTTATTAATTAGGACCTGTTACGTGAGTGCGTTTAAAATCAATTTAATAAATCCATTATTATTTATAGTACATTGGTATCCAAAGTGGAATAGAATATAATATAATCGTAATAAGCAAACATGCATACATACATGTCAGTAAAAATTATTATTAAGTTTATATAGATTTATAATTAGATAACACAAATATACTTGATTTCCCATCTAAAGATACTATTTTAGTGTTACTTTCATGTTTGCCAAGATTTATTCATTGTGACACTTTAGGAAAAACTTTCAATCCTTACAAAACGAACGACCCCTTTGAAGTTTCCATGATATGATTTGGGAATAACTTATCCGCTGGTAATTGGAAACCACTATGGCATAAAAAAATATGAAAACGTTTTTATTCCTAGTTTTTATATAAAATCTTTTATCTGATATCTGATATTAAGAGACTTTAATAATTGACTTAACAGATTTAACGTATTTACTAACCAATTAATTACGTTTTAAAAATGTTTTACGTAACGCAAATAATAATTAATCTACGCTATTCACGTCGACTTGATATAGGTCCCATTCATCATATTCAGCTCCGTAGTGACGCTAAAATAAGATTATTTCTGAACTAAGCTAAAATCAATACAAATACAAATATCTTGGTCTACATTTTTCGATAACACAATATATGAAAATGTGTATTAATTAACATTCTGTTAGTAAGATGCATTTTTTTATATTTTGCACTCACCTTTTTTTTTGTCGTTGTTTGTTACCTTTTCTTTTAATTGTAGTTTCTAAATCCAATATTTACCAATAACAATACGCTTTTTGCGCGAAACTCTTCTTTAATCACCGCCACCTGTCAGTGGGTGCCTAATTGTTGGCAAAACAAAGTTTTTTTTTACAACTGAAACTCAAATAGAATGAAAAGTGGAACATTATTATTTATTATGTTTTCGTATTTTTGTTATTGCAAAAAGTGGAACAGGCTTAAAAGTAAGGTCACTTTCGAATTATAAGAAAATAGACAATCAAAATATACAATATATTATGTAAGTAGACTAAAATTTGATGATTTATTATTTAAGAATAACAAAATACGTTTTCAAGGTCCTAATTATACACATCCCAAAATGTTTAATAGTGACGCGTACCATAAAAATATTATAGTAATTACGTCGAAAATGTGACTATGACAGTGTCGCCACCTGAAGAATTTACAAAGTATTCAGTGAAAGACGACATTACGAGATGTTGCCAATTTCCGAGCTCGAGGAGGGCGCCACTGGCTTGCTGGCGGCGAACGCTCGTCACCGGCGAACCCGCGATCGCATGGTTACAGCTGAAGTCCGCGCGATACGCCGCCGTCGAGGCTGGACTGTGGTTGGATCTGAAACTAGGTGAGTCCAGTTCCTCTTAACAGATGTCGCTACTACATTTTTCAGGTATTATTTTTACTATATTTTCAGCCTTTGAAAAACGAAATTAATATAAATACTCTTTTGTTTAAGTTATGAATTGTAAATATATACTATGAAATATGTATACCACTTACGTTAATTAAATATAATTGAATAAAACAATACATATAAGAATTGAGGTTGTATTTGAGGCGTATTCATGTTTGAAACCGCATGTTAATTAATTACGAATTTTCGTAGTCGTCTGTTAAGTATTTACTTAATAAATGAAGTTCCTTAATTTACAAAATAAATTTACTGAAAATTTATACAAAAAATATAAACAACGTATATTAATAAAGCTTTTAGTAATTAAACTGATGAAATATAAAAAAAAGTAGATGAAATGTAAAGTAGGAATGTCCATTTGAATATGTATGGATTTAATGGAATCATTTATTTTTTAGAAATGCTAATAAATATTTCTAAAAAATAAATATAGCCTAAAAGTTACTATAGGCACCTACATATTTCACTAATTGATTGAAAATAGTCCAAGGAATAATTCAAATTTTCATAAATATTTTATATTAGTCTTTGATATTGAAATTGAAGAGACTTTCGACGAAGATAAAGCACGATTGAAGTTACTATTCGTAACCTTCAATTACTTTATTTTATAAGAAAAAAAAATTATACTTTGAAAATGTCTATCTATTAGAGTTTGATATTTATAATTGCGTCCTGCGACTGTAAACGCGACTGTGGGTTCGATTCCCCTCGGGGGAATGATAATCTATATATATAAAATTGAAAGGTCACTCACTCATCACGAAATCTCAAAAACTACATGTGCTAGGAATCTGAAATTTTGCATAGGAGTTACTTATAGGACGTAGGTGCTCGCTAAGACGGGAATTTGTAATATTCGACTTCTAAGGGGTTGTTTTTGGGATTGAAAGTTTGTATGAAACTTCGTTACTACAAATTCTAGGAGTCTCAAATTTTGCATGGACCTCACTTATAGGACGTACTCATGGAGACAGAAATTAATAATAACGTAGTTCACGCAGGCGAAGGCGCGGGCGGGCCGCTAGTGAATTAATATTTTCATTTCCTCGCTCTGTTGACGGTAAAGCACTGCGTTAAGTTCCGACAATTGACACAGAATATCTCGAGGATTCGACGGAAACGTGAAATAAAATGTCTAATAATAAAATAAAACAAAAACTTCTGTCTTCTTCTATTTCTGTTATATCACATCAATTTAAATCGGGTAGATCGTGATCTCTGTTTCAAATTCCAAATCCCGTCGGATTTATATCCAACTGTCCTTATCGTCAGTGATGCATAGATCGTGGTAATGTCGTTGCTTTTTTTTCCATTTAGGATTTTTAACCTACTTTAATTATCTAACAGTGTTAAATTATATTATGTCAAATATTATAAGTATATGAAAAACAATTATGAACATTAAATATCTTCAATTGTATCTACCTACTTATATAAATAAGTATATTTTTATATATTTTTTAATCAAGTAATCTTCTGCCAATTAATTAATTGAGCATGAATATTTAATTGTTATTAAATAAAATCTTAGTGCTCGAAAATGGTCACCTTATAAACGCATTGCTTATTTGCAGTAGAATGTTGGTCTTTTATCGACTTTCTAAAATATTCTTCTATTAGGTTTCGACAGCTATACTTTTATGTTTGAGGTAAAAAAATGTAAAATATATAATCGTCGGTTGCTATTAAGAAAATGGTATTTTGAACATTCCTAAAGTCTTGCATATTAAATCTATAGTAGTATATACATAGTAGTATTCTTATGTTAACGCATATCTTTTATATCTTTTATACCACAAAAAAGCACATGTTAGCTGTACCACGATTACGTTCAAAATAATATTCAAATAATTTCCAAATGTAAGACAAAATATACATTTACTATGATTTTTTCATATAATCCGTCTATAAAACAGGCTACATGTGAACCACTCGTTTCATCTTTTTTGCACATTTTTCATAGAAGTATGTTAAGTTAAGCAAAACATACACAATCTTTTCAATTAATTGCTGCAGCTAGGCGCTCCATTTTTAGCAGATTTTATTTATTCTATGGAAGTCACGTTGCTTTTAAAATTTATCTGTAACATTTTGTACTTACAAAATTGTATATATGTATCTATACTTTATGTTATACAGCTGATGAGTTTGTTTGGTTCGACGCGGTAATCTCATAAACTACTACGAATAGATTTATTTTGTTATAGGTACACATCACGTTCATGGTTTTAATGTATCCCACTGTATTAGGTTCCTAGGTTCCCTCTGCCTACGATGTGTAAATATATGTTTAAACCTTCAATAAGGAACGAATCAAATGTTACAAATTAATTTACTAACTCTACGAGTATACCCAGTCCCTAGCCACTGCTAACAATAAACTGTTTTAGAATTCATTAAAGTGCTCTCAAAACTGTCATGTACCTGAGACACAACTTACTTTGGGTTTATGTTATCAAAATGGGGGTTCTGGTGTTAAAGTTTACTAAGTTAGGATATAGTGCTTTTATTGATGTTTTCTAATTCTCTGGTTATCTATAAACTCGGCTAACAAAAGATAATATAACGTGACAACGTCATAAGAAATTAAAAAATTATGAATTCATTTAAATTACTATTACTGAATTATTGCGATTTTGTTTTAATAAATTTATTTGTAGGGATACCTACAAATAAATGTTTAAACCGTTTTAAACACTTTTCACAGATTTCCATTACGTACAATTTGAATAGGTATGTGTAATGTTTTTCAATTTTACCTTTCGACTCCAAAAATCCTTGAGCTTGATCCTTGAGCTAGATAGACTAAATTGGTTCCCACACTAAAACCAATTCTGTCTATCTAAGCTTTAACGATGATTTAATTAATGTACGATATAAGTCGCTATAGCTTTGCAAAATTTATTAAAAATGCATCCTAGATGATAGTAAGTTACGACATTTATAAATACCGATATTTAATTCTGGAAAGAAACGACACCCATTGCACAGTCATATCTTAAGACGTAAGTTCTTAAAGCCTTACAAAAACGCCAAAAAATATGTACCTATACCTATTTTTATTATAAGCCCAAAAAAGTCAAGCTCTCGAGTGATCAAGCCCTTATCTGAATAATATTAATATTTATTTATATTATACTTTAGAATTCTATACTTAAATAGAACAGATATTTGACGTTTGCGTTGGACATATCTGAGAAGAATTCGTGATGCGTCAATAACTCGCGGTGTTCAGGTAGCTTCCCGGGGGCTTCTGGCAATATGCCCTTACGGATATAGACAGTCTCACATACTTTTCAAAACGTATTCGTAATGACTCATATAATGGCAACGTTTTACCCACTTTTGTCACACGAAAACAATTTAATATAGGACATTTCACAATATTTTTGTTACAATAATTTAAATTTTGTCTGGTAGTTCGTTCTTGTGGTATGTTGTTGTATGCAGAAATAATTAATTATTCATAGTTGCAAAATATTGTAAAGTTTTACCATTAAGTTTGCATATGTTATTAAGCTTTTATTGTCAATATCGGGATGAAAACCGACACCCACTTGATCCTCTGCGCCATTGCCCTCAACTTACAATACTTCGCAATGTGATATAACCTTATCAAGTTATCCTTATGTATATAGGTAATAAATTTTGGCAAAAAAATCGTATATTTCACATCACGCGATGTGGGCAATAAGTAGCTATCTAGTTTAGCAATGTATCTATGAAATTGACGTTTAAGTTTCTCACATAACATTTTTAGTTATACTCATATAGCAGGCAAAAAAAAGAATAATATAGTGTAAAGTCACTCCGTTCTACATATTCCACGTCGAAACATTGTATGTTGAATGGTGAAATTCATCGCTCAGGTTTGCCTTACCAGACCTAAAAGATGAAGAAAACAGTTTCTTTATTTTAAAATTTTCAATTATAATCGTTAGAACTTATATACGTCTTTTACGTTGATATTATTATAGTTGGATATAATTATGAGTATATGATAAAAAAAATAAGAACAATATTGCTTTTGTGGTACAGCTACTATGATATAGGTACACACTTAGGTGGAAATGCCCAAGTGTTTTATAAATATAAAATAAATTTACACTACGAATCGCTTCACCATGATCGATATCGAAGCCACTAACGATTTCCGTTGGGACAACACTATAAATTTAAATTAATTGAATTGATATTAATTAACTGAAAACTGAATGTAAATTTGACTAAGAGTATTTAAATTGGGATTGTAAAACTATTCCAGGATCGCATACAGAATACATTTTCTAATTCAATCAAGTCAATCCAGCGTTCCATTAAATAGAGAACGCCGACGTTCAATTACATAATAAGTAGATGATATTGGGATCGTCTTTCCTCGGGAGCTAATAGGAGTTAACGTTTATTATGATACTGTTATCTACAGATTTCTTTATTACACTACTAAGTATAAGAAGGACAGATTTAGATATTAATTATGTGAAGAAACATAAAGCATCGTACCTTATTATCATTTGGAGTAGAAAACAGAATAATCTTAAGCCTCTCATAGCTTGTAGATACGGATGTACTAATGTAAACAAATTGGTGAAACTAATATATAATAAGAAATATTTGGCTTGATGACAGACGTTTAAATGTTAGCTACCTTGGCAGTTATTCACCTAAAGGTCTTATAAGATTTATTATCAGCTCATTCAAAAAAAAACAAAATAAACATGCAATATAAAAATCATTTATATGATTGAGATGATTAATTTTAATTCATTTCTAAATACATAATTGTTTGCATTCCATCTGTAACAAACAATGTCTGTCCATAATAAAATTTACATAATATATCCTTTTGATATATAAAAAGAATTACTTAGAAAAAATATTGTCGCATCTATAGTAATTAGTTGAAACAGGTAAAAAACCGATGCAATATTCCTTTATCCGTAACAGTACTTTTGATGCTTCTTTCTGTACCTTCCTATCAAAGAACATGAATTCTTTGATACCTCTGCAATTTCAACTGACTAGAATGACGTTATACCTGATGTCTTATATAGCTACGTATCGTACATTTATGATATCGAGCGTGTTATACTTTTACATATGCAGCATAGTTTACGTTTGTATGTATTACAGTAGTAGAAATGTTAAGAGAATGCATTTTAGCAAAAGTTTTAAAAATATATTAAAACTAAAATTAGTTAAGATTGCTGTTGGGTCCACAGAATTTTTTTGCTTTTTCTAGATTGAATAATAATATAATAGTAAATTGGAAACTTTTAAAAATAGTCGATGAAATATATTCTTCTCTTGTTTGAGGCCAGTTGTAGAGCAGGGCACAAGCGTTAAACCGTAAGCACGACAGGTTCTGGGATATATTACTCGAGAAATTGTAATGTTTAATATTTTCATTTTCCTCGTTCAGGTTGCAAGGCAAAACGCGGCGTTGAGTTCCTCCACTCAACGTGCATACCCTGCTGAGTGTGGGATACAGCGTGAAGCCAAAAAAATTTTCGTTTCATTCTATTTAAAGTTGCAATTAGGTTATGATTAAACAAAGGCGTTACTTTATGTTTTAAATGAATGTTATCTAAAGTTGTACATCAGGTTGGTTAGGTAGTGATACAAATAAATAATATCTTAAAATATTTTACATACCTATCTATATGTATTTAAAACAGTTATCTAACACTAACAGTGAACTAAATACAAATCTAATTCAAATATAATTTATCAGATTAGCCTATTGTTAATGTGACAGTCGCACGAAACCTTTAAATAAATTCCACCAGCCTGTACAACTCAAAAATTCACTAAGCACGCTAAGTTTTATCAGTTTTAAATTATTATTTAAATTCTTTTTGTAAATTAAAATGATTTTAAAAACTACTTAAATAAGCTTCACGCAGGGTAGGCAGCGGGAACCTAGTGTTAAGACTCTCCGTCCCCCACTTTCTGCCTAATTCTGGAGGCATTGTGTGTTGAATGGCAGAAAACTACATTTGAAGTATTAAATATAATATAAGTAAAGCAATTGAATACAAAGTCAACACGCCAAATGACGACAAATAAATGAAGAAAATGTCTTCAGCGATGTGGAAAAAGGTTTTTAGCGACGTATAATGAGTTTATAATTTTGTTTTATTTATCTACCCTGGTCTTTTTACTGGAAATAAAGATGAATCTTTAAACAGTTGTCTTTGAGATGAATTTCAATATAACAGAGAATATAGTCTAGTAGATGGACATAAAATAAACCGGAGGTAAGAAAATCAATGAATATGATGTGTACCTACTATATGAAGTGAACTTCATACATTTCTCAGCACACGTACATATAATCCTTATACCTAGACTAAGTTTTGAGGGAGATTATTTAGCATAAACCCAATTTAATAAGAGTGGTTTTAGTCTTTTTGTTACATTTTACTATCTATTAAAACAATATTTAAAGGTGCCTAAAAGATTTTTATTATTAGTTAATAGTTATTTATTTTACATTCTAAAAATAAAATTAATTATATATTATACAGGCATCCTGTCAAATATCCTAGACAACGTATTCAGAAATAATGCAAACAATGTTTACTTACTTGTGAAATGAAAGTGCCTCTTCACAATCGATATCATCCGTAGCAAGAGCACGGCGCATTTCCTCATATAAACTAAAAGCTTCCTGCGAATGTAAGAAGCTTATAATAAGAAATCCACAATAGATATTAGGTATTTGATTAAAGTATGTATGTATACTATAATAATTTTGATTTAAATAATTTTATAATTTTTCATTTTCCTTTTCCCGGCGTTGAGTTCCACTGCTCAACACGCAACGTCTCGAAAATTAGGCGGAAAGTGAGGAACACTTTGTTTTAATTCTAGGTTCCCTCTGCCTACTCTGGTATTTGCAGGTTAAAGCGTGATGCGTAAAATAATAATCGAAACTGTAGTTTAATATCTCTATAATCATAATATTAAGAAAATAGTAAGTGCAAAGTCGGTTTAAAGTGATTTAATACATAGGCGTTTAATTGAAGGCACAAACTATAAGCTTCTTAAATCAAAACAACATAGTATTAGAATGAAACAATGATATATGAAATGATCATAACCCAATTTCAATTTTAATAAACACCGTTGCAATATAGGATTCGTAAGGCGATTCGACATGCGCAAGCCTGCCGTTCAATATAGGCTCTGAGAATCTGTAGCTACCATTTAATTGTAGGTTTGTTAGTTTTGTTAACGCTTACTGCGGAAAACCTAATGATTTTGATAAACTTATGAAAAAATGCAATTAAAAATTTTAAACTATTTGTAGAATAAACTAATTCAGAAATATTTTATAACACTACCTACAAGTCTATAATTTGAGAAAAATAAATAATGTTAATGCTCTTGATCTCTTCTCTAGTAAATATTTTCAATTATTTCATTATCAGAAAATACTTACTTTCAGAGAAATCAGAATCAGTAGATTTTGAATGTACCTACCAATGAATCACTCTTTTCAAATTTAATCAATTAAAAACATTATTCTAAATCAAATAATATATTTTGATCTTTTTTTTATTTATAAAACAAAAATATAACAAATTATTTCATCTTCTTAGTTTTTGAGTGAAATAAGAGAGATATTTAGTTCGTTGAAGTACTTGAAAATTCATTTTAGTCTTTTTATGACAATACTGACATCTTGAAGTGAATGAATTAATTTAAATTGACTAAAATGGAATCTAAAATTTTAAAATTTTCATTGTCGCAAAAGATCGTGCAAAGTGCAGTAGGTTAAGTAGGAAGGCAGACCCTGGTAATAGCCGGGATTAATGCCAGGAAGAATCGAAAATTTTAAAAAATATAATAACTTAAAAATACTACAATAATAATGGAACCGTTCTATTTATTACTTATTACATGCATTAATAATTTATTTTGTAATTTATTTAGTTTTTTCCTTTCTTATCACAGATAGTGACCTCGTTTGACCTTCCGAAACGTTGTGTCGATATTATTAGAATGTCATGTGCACGAAAACCTATCAGAGAGCTTGTATGAAGAGATTGATAAGAAAAAAATATGCCGTGACCGTAATGTTTGACGCTCCCCCTCCCAAATCCCTCTAGGTTAATTTAGTGTGTTTAGGTTATTTTTTTGTGTCATATATTTCAACTTTATTCCGCATATAGCGAGTTAAGCAGGGAGCACCTAATAGCACGACACTCTGTCCTTCTCCTTCAGCCAGTAATCGCTTGTTGTGACGTGATGGCGGAACTCTACGCCGATATATGTTTAAACATTTTATTTTATCTGACTTAACGATTTACATTGCAAAATGTTTCTTATTAAGAATGATTAAGAAACTGTCAATTAAAACCGTATACAACAAAAACTTTCATTGTAAACAGACTACAAAGTATATTTTCAATATGGGTAAGCTTTAAATGAAATAAAGTTTAAACAACAAAACAAGAAATGTAAACATTGCACTAAAAGGCTTTTAAAATGTAGAGCTGTGTATAAATAAATTGGATTATCTGCTTGTGATTTTCAAATGTTATTTAATGAAGTTTCTTTTTATTTATAAAAAAAATATGGTTATTGAGTCAAATATATGAAGATTCAATAAATAAAATAAACTAATTTGTCAATAATAAATATATTAGTAAATATTGTTAAGTAGAAAGATTTAAATTCAATAGAAGTTCACATATTTCGCGATGTTTCAAGCATACTGAGCAAATCCTTTGTCAAGGCTTTTAAATAAACTTGCATCGAATATATCGAATATTGCACACAATAACATCGAAATAAATCTTAAATTTGCATAATATTCTATTACTTGATTTATATCTCGCTTTAATAGATATTTGTAGGTACTATATTTTTTATATTTTGGCGACTTCATAAATACAGTACATTTATTTGAAGTAAAACTATATTACATATTCATTTTTGGAATAACAAATGTTGAGCTATCTTTCGTTTGCAAAAGGCTTTAGAGGCCCATACGGCCATAACACGACCGAAATGATAATAGCGATTTAATGACACATATATTGTAGATTTATTATTTATTTGTCATATTCTGTATTTGTACTGTCTATACTAATATTATCTCAAAAATTGATACTTTTATTTTTTTTTGTGTTTATAGCCAATTGAGAAAGATTATAGGTTACATAACGCTAGGAGCAGTAAGAGTAATAATGGATAATATTACAGAAATGGCAGTGCTGGAGAGCTTCCGTTATGTGACGGATATCCTATTTAGATTAGATCACGCGGTCGAAGCCTCAGTTTAAAGTTCATAATATTTGACGTTGAGTTAGTATGTGTTACTAATCTGTTATAAATATATCTAAATATTTATTTTTGCGTTTGAAACTGAGAAATAACAAAGAATAAAAGCTTAGGTTAAATTAGTTGGAAAATAGCAATTTCACATAATGCGTTACTATTGCAAGGTTTTTAATTATTAACCAATGAATAATACTTTGTTTCTTACATTATACTATATCAAAGATATGAGAGCAAGCTGAAGAGGTAAATTGAAAATGCTTTGTAAGATAAAATGTGCTATGAAAAGAAAAATTAACTTAAATCGTTCTTCTAAGACCTTACTTTAATAGTAAGGTCTTAGAAGAAAGCTTGCTTTAGGTCTTTTTTCAATAAGCTGTAATAATAGTAATAGTTTTGATGTATTATGATAAAATATTGAAGATTGGATTGGTCCGGCGCATTCGCAAATGTTAACATGCATTTCTATTAAATAAATTACTCAATTATAATCATAAAGACTTTGGAATGTTATAAAGTATTCACTAGTAACACTTTTTCAGGGCTAAGTTGAATTAAGTTCAGAATTAAGTTCTAAAGAGATTTCTGATGCTTCACTTACACTTCACTTTATTTCGATTAAGCTTGGTTGGTTGGCTTTTTTATATAGTTAAATATTCAATTTTTCCTGTTTAATATTTTTCTATATTAGAATTCCGGAGGCTTTGCCTGGACACTAGAGTGGAGAAATAAATAATTTTTAAAATATTTCTCATATGGGAATCGAACCCACAACCTGTCACGTTTACAGTCACACTTTGTGCCCCTGCGCCACCACTGGCCTCCTTCTTATTAAATACTTCATTTATCGAGAAAGGGGCAATATTAATGCAATAACCCGGTGTACCTACGCTACGGTCAGATTTACCTCGGGCACTAGAATGTGTCAAACACAAAAATGTAATACTTTGTTATTTACATTTGTTCAGGAGAATAAGCCGCAGTAAAAATTTGTAAAACTGAAAGAGTTTTTTTTATCATCTCATGATAATGATTTATGATTTAATAATAAATCAAGTTTTAATAAGATAATTAAGTATAGGGTCGTCGAGTCGAGCTCTACCTTATATAATTTTATCCTAGTTTTGATAAATACTTGCAGCGAGTGCATATATAATTTAATTATTTCGTTGTAATATTCTCCAAATTATTCATTCTCTAAATTGAGGAACATTAGGTAGTTAATCATTAAGTACATTTTATAAATGGCATTTATTTATATAATATGCAATGATTTATTTTCATCAAGTTATTTCTTATTAAGTTATTATTTCAACCTGGAGCGCCGTTTATATTCGCGTTTGCATAATGAATAGGATCATTACTTCAGTAATGGCTTAAAGCGATTCGTCACAACAGAATAGTTTGTTTGGACAAGTTCCCCCGGTTACCCTAATCCTTAAACACCGAGCCGGTAATATACATACAAATAATATAGGTATACTTTCGCAAACACAAATACCATACTTCATTACATTTATTTTACGTAGTACGAGGGAGTAGGTGTAAATCTTTTGTTGAAACAACTGAAGTGGACTCATTCACACACTGAACAGCGTTGATGTAAGTATCGAAGGAGAAATAAGCGGAGAATGCTTAGGCGGAACGGACTGCTTCCATAGGCTTATATTTTCACCAAAAAATATTTTTTGTTATTTTATAATTACTTCGCTTCCTAGAAATAAGCGAGTTCTTTCAACTCTTTTACTCGCTTGTTCCTATCAGCAGTGTGCAGATCACTCTTGCAAGTTCAACGTAGTCCTGAATGAGTCCGCCCTGCTCGCGGTTGTAACCGGATTTTAGGATCATAACTAACATTTATAGTAAATCGCATATATGATATCAAATTATAGTTAAAACCCCAATTAAATGGATAATTAAAAGGATTTAAATCGTTATTGGAAAGTGCATAGCAGTGGCGGACGATAAGCGCAGGCCGGGCTCAGCGCGGCGGCGGCGGCAGTCACAGTCGGTTGGTAAGCGCGGTCACACGCGCCCCGCGGCCCGACGCCGTCCGCCGCCGCCTCCGCCGCCTCAGCTCCTAACCTCAGGTAAACACTTACTGCATACAAAACTTACAATGGATATCGTATGCAATCCTACTATCTTCCTCTTTCTTCCAGTCAATGCGAGCTCGAACAATTTTGTATGAAAAAATAACTATACTTACATCATAATTCTACTTTGTTTACATAATGTATGTATGTCACAAGTAGATTTGGATAATTATCAATTTTTAAGAGCTTTGTTTTAAATGTTATTTTCGTAGAGCAAACAAACGTCTGCCCTTAATGACATTTAACGTTGTTTGTACTAGAACATAAATATATAAATAATATTATATATTAAAAGACTAAACTAAAGTGTGATACAATATTACTGATTGTTGTTATAATGTGCTTATAAAAACATTGTACGTAATGCCGCAATTATGTAAAATAAAAGTGTGGGTGGTAATTGCTTATTAAGTACTTGTATGTTTAATAAATACTCAAATACATATTTAAAATAAAATATAGTCTATATTAAAATATATATTTGTATGCAAAAAGCGTTTACAACTATTACGAGTCTTATCTAAATCGACCTTCAGATGATCCCCAATATGATCTACTTATCTAGATTAATGTGGTATCTACATCATAGCAACGATCTTATAAGAATATACACGTGGCCCACTTTTTACTAAAGTGATGAAAATTGAGCCGAAGAAAAGTTTTATAAGGAGGAATTTGTCATCGAAAGACGATATTCGGCAAAAGTAATTTTTCCCACAAATTGCGAATATTTGGAAAGCAATATGTACAAAGATGGCTAAATTGAACAGATCTGATATGCCATCATGATAGATCACTGCATATATTAGTTGCTGAGACGGGTTTGCTACTGGCACAACTAAAAACTATGATATAAATAAAGTAAATTGCTTTGGTTGCCATTATATAATGGTAAAGAAATATTTACACCAATTCGGAATTCCAACATAATTGCATGGACAGTTTAACCGAGAAGGAAGGTCTGCAATAGCCGGTAAGCAGTTGCATCTATTCTCAGACCTCAAACCGAGAGTGGCAGTGATTACATTTCATTAGTCGGAGTCTATACTCAATCCCCCTTCTTGTTTACTAAAATGGCATATCCTTGATCGTACAATAAAAATCTACTATCGTCTTCATCGCTTCTAATTTCAGCAGATTTTAGAAATCTTACATGCATACTTATATCAATTTTACAAATTTTATTTTGATCAACACAAACCACTAACATATTTCCTCAGTATATATTCCCTTAAAAAAAGTCGTAAGTATTTGTGACTTTATAGCGCTATTCTTTTCTAAATGTTATACTATAGTCTACTTAATATTATTAGGGGAAAAACAGGGATTATGATTGTACCTTTCAATATACTGAATCCATAACATCATCTATTGTTTCCAGTTAGGATACACTGTATATTGTACATACATAATTTAAAATTCTAGTAAACGAACGTACTCGTTAATAATAATTGAGTTTTTCTTCTGCAACATTAGAATTCATGGTCATATTATATTTATAACATAAAAACTTAACGGAACATCGTATTAATTTTTTTCGTTATTTTAGTATATAATATGAATAATTTTATTACGTATACAGTAAAAATAAATAAATACAAAGTTATCATATCAATTCAAGTAATAATATATACCTACTGTATATATTACTTCAATGAATATACTTTTCTTTATATGAAAGATTTATGAAATATATATATGAAAGAAATCTAAAATAAATACGAAAGATTTATGAAAGAGATGGGTACTACTTTGAACTTGCTAAAATAGAGCGAAACTCCTAATTTTATTCCGTTATCCAAATTAACTCCAATACGGGGGTAATTTGTTCCAAATAAAATTGTGAGATAATTTCACTTTATATACATTTATTCGCAAATTACCTGCCCTTTTTCAAAGGTTAGAGTCAAGTAAATGTATTGTTGTTTAAATATTAATGGGTTTACGGGAAATGTAACGATGCCTTACTGTTTAACGTTAAGATACGAGTATAGCTGTCGACTTAGTTATTCCTGTGTAAACAGTACCTACCTACCTACATGCCACACACACGCTTTGTCTACGGTATCCACTTATAAAGAAGTTAACCGCTTAGAATTTAGAATTAGAAGGATTATAAAGAAGATAAAATAAATTCTATTAAATAACTATTATATGTACATACATATATCAATAAATACAATATCACTATTTATTTTTTATCATAATATAATGACTACACTACACTATTCATTTTTACATGGTTGAAAATATAATGAAGATAATTAAACATAGCCTTCACAATTTTCAACTTCTTTACATCTAAAGCAATTTACATTAATCCGTTTCCACGTTCACTACAAAGGTTGTATATAATATTATTATTTTTTATGTTATAATATCAGTCAATGGCCAGTCGTAAGGGCACAAGCATGTCTGTAAACGCGATACGAAACGGTTGTGTGTTCGATTCCCAAACGATTTAAATAGAAGAGGTAATATTTTCATTTACTCGCTCTGGTAAGAAGGCAAATGAAAAAACAATGTTCCCAGGTTCCCTCTGCCTCCTTTCCTATATAGCTTATAATTTCAGTCATTATAATTGATTTCCTAATTCCTTTATACACCTGTAGTCGTAAGTAAAGTTTTATTTTGGCAAAACGCCAAGCGAATGATAGAGAGCTATCTTTATTACATTTACTAATTGATTCAGTGAATTATATGATTACAATACTTTAGAATTAGTCAATATATTAAGTCATAACTGAATCTATCTTTTATTATCTATTTAGAAATAATATTTGTCAAAAAAAGATATATTTATAAATGATTAATATGGCGTTTATTAAGTTACAGCTTGTATTTTTTTTTACTTAATGACTTTGGCTCAAGCAATAACTTTTTAAGTAAATTTTGTTCGCCTCGAGGCGCATTGCCTACTGACAAAGCAATGTTTCTGTATTAAAATTAATTACAGATATAGGTAACTGTACAAAGAGGATCATTTTAATATATGGGTGCATTTCTGTTGCTTTATAATTTAGAACTAAATGTAAGTCGTTTTAATAAACTCCTTTCGAAGCTCGTTGGTAGCTTCAATTAAATTTAATTTAATTCTAAATAAATAAAAGTATAATTTAAATATACGAGTGTATACTAATATACCTTTAAAATACAGCTACCTTTAGGTATGTGTTATTTTATCATGTTTGTACACGCGCTAAGCGAAAAACTGGATCTGATAAAACGAGGAAATATAAAGCAAAAAAGAAAAGAGTGTTACGGCATACTCCATTTTTCTTTTAGAGCAAAAAATAATCCAGGTTCCAGTAGAACTAGATAAGGTTTTCGATTCAATGGTTAAAATTTTGAATTTGGGACAGTAATATTGAAGCCTAGACTACTGCTTTATAATTTTCTTTTGTTTCGACTTTCTTCGGTAATATTGTATTATTTATCCCCTAGAGGTTTGTGCTCGCCTTACTCGAGCGTTTAAATTCTATAATCTACAAATTTCATTTGCGTCAGAGTAAATCTAGTGAAAAGACACTCCGTTCCCCACTTTTCGCCTGATTTTTCCAGGCATTGCGTGTTAAGCGGCGGAACTCAACACCTGGGCTTTTTGCCTTGGTGCCAGTGTAAAGAAATTAAAATACTAATAAATAATGATTCATAGATTGTTTATTTACGGGAGAACTACTAATAATTGCTAAAACAGCTATAAGCAACACTTAAACCATAACGATTTTCTTTGTGATGTAATTATCATATGGATATTATATATTTTTTATAATCACGTGTAAAGGGTTCTTAAATTACGATTTATTATTTGTTCAAGACCACGTATTTACACGCGAAATGAATTATTATATAATAACACCTACATCGTGCACCCTAAATCATAAGCTACCAAAATAAACTAGCAAAGTTAATGGCATCTTATGTGCAGACATGTTCGTATAAGCACTTCCATTCTCATAAATAACTAATATTAAAATATTTGTTACGTGGGTTCGATTTTGCCAATGTCTCAAAAATTCGGCGAAAAGTTGGACAGACGGAGTGTCTTAACACTAGGTCCCATTGCCTACCCTGTTATATGCTGATATAGCGTGAAGCTTGTAAGTAAACGTTCCAATAAATAACTCAATTTATTATGCAAATAATTTACTCCTTAAATTTAAAAGGGCAACGGAGGAAAGATATTTTGCGCATTGAGAAGATGTCGACTCTGATAATATGTTAAACGCACTTATACATCAACAAAGCTTCGAAATATCCAGGGAACATTTAAAGAGGATAATCGAAAGTAAGCAGAAAATTATTCGATCTTCGATTTATATCAACTTTTTCAGATTTAGAAAGAATGGAATAATTTATATATTAATCCAATAATACCTTGGTATTGTCTTTTAATATAGCTATTTGGATATGTTTTTACAAAATATAGTGACTTTATATTGTTGATCGTATACTAGCACCTTCATACTCTTCTTTAATTATTCCCATTTACATTTTGTATCAAAAGTACCTTTTCGCATTATAGAGGGGTAGATAGAGAGAACCGAGTGTTAAGACACTTCATTCCGTACTTATCTTAATTTTTCAAGTCGTTGCGTGTTGAGTGGCAAAACTCAACGCCGGGCTTTTCCCTTGGTGTGAAAGCGAAGAAATATAATGTATTTTTGTATCAACATTACGTTTTTAATTACCGCGCTGAAAACAAACAATGAAAAACAAATTTCAATTATTAATTTAATTCATAATTAGTATTTTATATCATAAAGTTAAATCACTCTGTCGAATGGAAATAATGAAATACGTTCAGAATTTTATTACCGTTTTCGACGTTACCGCCATTATTTCCCCAGTGTGTTATTAAAAATACTTCAGCACGAATATAATGAGCGAAATCTCGGCTTTTAAATACCTGTAAGAAATACTTCCGGTAAGACCAAAATGAATTTTAAGATGTCGGAAAATGCTGTTCACAGTTTTTTAACATTATTTTAAGATTTCGATGTACTTGGCGAAGTGAATTTTTAAAATATAAATATACTATGAAATTCGATCTTAAATTACTTTTAAATAAATTTTTATGACATAGTACGTCGTACTATTTAATTCATCGTGACATAGAAAGGCATAAAAGTGAAAAAAATACATTAATAAAAAAAATCAAAGCAGTTAAAACGTAAAACACTGATTCACACACAAAATCGTGCAGAGACCAGAAAATAATAAAAAGAGAAATACATTTGAAAGGAAATGATATTTTTTAGCGACGTTTATTTTGAATAACGCTTGATTGGGCCTTTGCTTCGTAACCTTTACAAAAGATTTGAAATGTAAAGGTGTTTATTGAATGATGTAATTACTTTGCATTACTTATTGCTTAAAATAAAGTAATATAATAAGTTTTCTCTCCTAAAAGTTATAACATATTTTTTATTAGCTCCACGTTGTCCGTATATAGTAGAATAGGTAGAGGGAGCATAGTGTTATGACACTCCGCTCCCCACTTTCTACCGAATTCTGAAGGCATTTCGTGTTAAGTATCGGAACTGAACGCCAATGGAAATGTTAAATATTTCTTTTCCCCGAGTGGGATTGGAACCCACAACCTGTCGCGAGTACAATCACACGCCTGCGCCACAACGGGCATCAACAAACAAACTTTATATATATCATTGTAACGTTTGTGTTAAAAAAACAAAGGGGTTAGAACGCAAGTGCACGCTAGCGGACGACACAATTTACGTTTATTCGTGACAACGACGTTTACGGTTTCATACTATGCATGAAAGTTGTTATCTATTATATTTCATGTTTTTACTAACAGATTCATATACCAAGGTCTCAGTTATCACGTAGCGATGAGCGATTTGCATAAAATATTATGTTGCATATAATGACAGCGACTGGCGTGGGCAGGACGACTCAACAAATAAATAAATTTCATAGTAAATAAGTGTTAATTGTTATTGTCTTTAAGACAGACAAATGTATTTAAAACAAATATATTTAAGAAGTAATATATGAAAATTCCGATTTCATAAGTAAGCATTGCTGATGTTATACGAGCTCTATTACTAAGCCGTATTTTATTAGAGTACTGTATGAAAAACTTATGATATCATAATATCACATTGTATGTTTTCCCGTTCCGTTGAGGATTATTCTTAATTACGTTACAATGAGTGAATAATAAATAATGGTCAGTATTTATATAAAATACTAGCGGCCCGCCCGCGGCTTCGCCTGCTTGAACTACGTTATTATTAATAATTTCTGTCTCCATGAGTTAGGTACTCAAATAAATAACGTCTATGCAAAATTTGAGATTCCTAGCACTTGTAGTTTCTGAGATTTCGTGATGAGTGAGTGACTTTTCGATTTTATATATATAGATTATTATTACTTATTTAGTTAATTTAAGAAGTAAATACTATTTCATAGTATGTCATACATGATAATTGTCAAATATAAGCTTGTATATAGGCGCCGGACAAAAAACCTATATCATCTAGTCATAGAAAAGTTGCTGAATCATTTTTGACGATGTTTACTAAAGCTGAGTGGCGCAGGTCATTTATTATGTAAGTTGTAACCTACTAAAAGAAAACTGTTTGTTATTATTTAGATACATTTTTTCATAACTATATAAGTATATTTAATAATTAATTAATATTAGAATAAAAACACCACAATAGTATCTAATCCATGTACCTACATATAGATATTTCTATATTATTATTTCATTAATTTTCATACATTTTCTGTATTTTGGCCGGAAGGCAACACGAACTCGGTCACCACTCGAGTCTACTTTCACTTTCATTTAAATACAATTTTAAAAAACACACAGTTTAAATTAAAACCCTTTGTTACAATCGTTATCATATTTTACAAATATATATTAGTCTGTAAAATCAAAGTAATACATGTATAAAGATTATTAACATTTGTATATCTATATAAGAATGAAACAGTCGACCGAGTCGCCCACTCGACCAAGGCAAACAGTAGCCTTTGTCCACCTCAGTGTCAAACTATCCCCGTTCCAAATTTTACGACAATCGATTGAGGCGTTCAGGCGTGAAGACAAGAGAACAATACGAATATTATATAAAATTATACAAGTTAAGTAACTTTTTAGTTAATTTATTATCAGAATAACCTTGAGAATCTTTATCTTAGTATTTTTTTTACCTACTATATGCTTAGGGCATTTTCTCGCTATGAAATGCAAATTGTTAGATTTTAACTTAATTATATAAATTAAAAAGAGTAGTAACTTATAACAACTCGGCAAAGCTTTGTTTCAATTTAAAAATTATTTAATTTTTTTCTCTTTTTCTTTCTTTGTTTTGCCATTTCAATTTTTAATTGAGTAAGAATCTCGGTTTTGCTGTGAATTTTCCTCAAGTGTGCGTAGTAACTACATATAAAATCATTTTTAAGTCCGTACTCGCAGTAAAAGCTTGTTAGCGAACTTTTTGAATATAAAAAGTAACTTAAAAAACTAAAACCCGACTACTATTAATCACGCTCTAAAAAGTGTAAAACAAGGATATATTCTCACCTGAAATTGACATCCGTGGTGGTGTACTACCTATCCTAACTCTAACATGACGAAGTGACAGAAAGAAACGAGTATTAGTTTTTGATCTTAATTTTTGTTTAAAATATTTTGAGGCACTCAAATAAACTGGTGAGTAATAAGGAATAAAAAATATATATTTTTAAAAATGTGCTAATTGAAATTTGACAAATACTAAAATATTCCTTCTTATAGTTCGCCATTTTTGCCTTCTAGATGGCGCCACAATCAATTTAATATGATGTCATATAATGGCGAACATAATGGCAACATGGCGAATTTAATCGCCTTTAACTAGCGGACAAATTAGTCGCTACCAATGATACCTCATTTCAAATTATGATAAATATTTTAGAAGCTATAGGGGAACAAATAAACATGCATACATATAATACGGTCAAAATCATAACCCTTCCTTTTGTTTCACCGTAGTCGGGTAATAAATACGATTATGACACAACATTTAATTATTAATCTGCGTGTTCATGTTGTAACTGATTATACTATACAATTTACGAAGGTGAAAATGAAAATTTTAAACATTCATAATAAATCAAACATGTTTAATAAGTCCACAGTTTCCTGAATTTCGATAAAGTAATAATTAAATTAAAAATTTTGGTATGTAACAGCGAAAGCTACCGTAAAATGCCGCTAAAAATAATATTGAACGTCCACAGCTATTGAGAATGATTTATAGAGACGGGCGGGCGCTTACCTGAATTATTGATGAATGGTAAGTGCACCAGTGAATAAAAGACTGGTCTGATTTTGACCTTATTGGGTATTACTATTGGTTTAAGTCTAATAATTAATTAATATTCTAATAGTAGGTAGTCGTCTTACTGTAGGTACTTATAAGGTGTCACGAGAATTGCCCATATATAATATTGAAATTATTAATAACTATTAAATATTAACAAAAATATATATTTTTTATTTTTAAAATATTATTCACATATTAAATAATATTAAATATTATTCACATTAGGAAAGAAAAATACTTTTTTAAGAACGTATAGTCTTGGATGGTTTTCAAGAGCTGCGGGTTCAAATCCCGCCACGTTAAAATTTTTATACATTCCTAAAAAAGTAAAAATGTTTCTTCACAAAAATCAAATACACGACTATATTCAAATAACAATTTATTACTTCGGACTCGCTCGTGGTACAGATTTAACATTGTTTGGAACATAAACAGTACAGTCCTATTCCCTTTGTGAAATGTGTACAGCGGTAGACACTTCAGCTTACTAATGAACGAGAAGTCGTGCTTAAACAAAGGTTGAATGATTGACCATTTTCGTCAGTTATAATCTGTAATAATGGCCGTTTTATGTAAAAGATTAATTATTAAATGTACATTTTTATTTGTATTATTTTCTAATTTCAAGGTTTTTATGTTTACCGAGCTACAAACGATTATTCTTTGTTTACATTTAAAACATTACATTACATTGATATGCTAGAACAGTGTATTGTGAATTAAAATTCTGGAATTGAACCTATTTAATTTACGGCACAGGGTATATTGATGTAGAAGGCATAAGAAGTTTTTCCCACAGAACGAAAAACTATATACATATGAACACATGTGCCTACCAGTAGGCAATGTCTCGAATTTGGGCGAAAAGCGGAGAACCATTACAAAATAAAATATGAAAAACTCCACAGTTTTCTCAAGTAATTTTATAAGTTTCGAAATTAATAACAAATTTCACGTTCATTTACTTTCGAAGGTCTTTTCCATTAAACCGCATAATGAAGTGATTAATTACATAAGATGCCCCAAATTTGTATCGTTATACCAACTTCTGACTATGCGAAGTTCGGTAAGATCTCCTAATATTTTCTATGACTGACCAGACGGATATTTTTTTATAATATAATTTCTTTTTATAATATATTTTTTAAAAAAATCATGTTACAAATAGATGTGTTTTTAAATCATACACATTACACCGTACCCACGAGAAGAGATTACCGTATTGTTTACGCAGGTTAGATCCGTATACGCAAATATTTATATGGGTCATATTGATTTTGATGTTAATGTAAAATTGAAATTTATTATACTTTCAGGATAAAAATTATTCAAATTATTAATAAAAAAAGCATTGTCTAAAATATAAGCTAACTTGCCAAATAGTTAAACTGTTAAATGATTCATAATATTATTTTAGCAAACATGGTAAAATTCATATTTATATCCCTATACATAACAATTTATATGGATTTAATCCGCCACCTGCTATGCGGGAACTTTAGACCTCTTTAATTTATTACCGTTTTATATTCGTTTTTCACATAAATATTCAGCAATGTCATGAATATGTTAACGTGCGTTTATGTCGGGACTGTGCGTGAGACATTGACAGCTCATCAGATTTAAATAATATACCTAATATTGTATATTTTTCACGCTTTATCACGCATGTAGCAGGCAGAGGGAGGCTAGTGTTAAACACTGTATTCCACTTTCCGCGGAATTCTGGAGGCATTGCGTGTTGAGCGGAACTTGACGAAAATATATTTCATTTCCTCGAGTGGGAACCAAACCCACAACCAGTCGCGTTTACAGTCATTTGAAATATCAAATATCTTATTATCAACTTGTTAACAATGTTAATCTTAATAGTATAGTTTTATTCTTTAAAAAACATTATATTTATTTTTAAGGAATAATAGATTTAGTGGAAATTGCTCATTCATAGAAAGTTTCCATTAACTTTAAATTTCGAATCAATAGAGGCTTTGTGTAGCACAAATTGTTTAGTATAATGATTAGCTATTATCAATAGCAACCCTAGCAACCGTCAAACAAACATCTATTAGAAATTGTCGAGATTT